>VYZQ01051879.1:180499-223004 GCA_013400655.1 Mystacornis crossleyi
AAAGCCAGTATTTCCCACCACAAATAAAAAAAAAAAAAAAAAAAAAGAGAAGTTAATCACTCTTCTACTTTTTTCCCCGCAGCTGATACGTCCATCCAATATAAGCCACAGCCCGAGTTGTGAAATCCACTCTGTAAAAGCTGTGTCCTGTCCCCTCACAAAAACGTACCTTTCAAATTAATGTCTTCCCGCTTGTAAACAAAAGAAACTGTTGTGTGTCTGTTTTTTTCCCAGCAGAATGGAACAGAGGAACATCGTGCTGAGCGATCACAAAAAGCAGCAGAACGGTTTAGAAATCCCGTTGTGTTCAGCAAGGACTCGACCGTCAGGAAAACTCAGCTCCAGTCTTTCAGTCAATATGTGGAGAGCAGACCAGGTAGGAGAAAATATAAAACCTGTTTTCCCATCTTATGATTTAATAATATTTAACAATAAATATATGAAAACCTGATAATGTAAGTCCACATTTCAATACATAAATATCAAGCTTTATAATAATTTTACATGTCTTTTCCCTTTTTTCAAGAGATGAAAAGGCAGAGATCAATACAGGAAGATACAAAGAGAGGAAATGAGGAGAAGGCTGCGATAGCTGAGACTCAGAGGAAGCCATCAGAAGATGAAGTGCTTAATGTATATTAATTTTTTGTCTGGTTTCATGATTGCTGATAATTCCAAACTGTATGTGGAAATAGTGCCTTTATTTGTTAAAATGAGATGTTAGGGTTTTTTAGATGTCAATCTCCAGTGCATTCAAAGCAGAGTGAGAGGGGTGCACTGTTGAATTAGTCTGCAGTGTGGTGATAATTGTCAGATAAAAAAAATGAATTTTTCAGAGTTCCACAGCCCCAGCTTCCTTGAGACATTTCCATCAGGGCACTTCCCATAAAGAGATTCCAGTATTGATCTACCGGGAGGATTTTAATTATTACAATAGCAGATACCGCAGAGCTGCAGTTAGAGGGAAGAGTCACATGAGACCTGCTAGAATTTCTCAGCCAACCCATTTTGTTGGCTTGGGTTAATGGGTGTTCAACCTTTCCATTATCCAGATCAGCCGTGAATTACTAGCTGAATGATGTTTGCATTAATATAATATATATGGTAATTTCTTCACTTAATTAACGGGGAGGTTCAGCTCAGTAGGGGTATGGGCTGATCATGTGTAAAATTGATTTGTGAGGGAAATATTTGATAGACCGCAGGGAGAAAGCTGGTTTTGATGGACAGCTGCGGGACAGAAGCAGGAAGAACCAAGTTTTAACCTGAATTTTTTTTTTGTCTGAAAGCGCAACACAGCCTTTGAGGGTGGTTGTTTGTTGCTCTCCACAGTTTATCTGAACACATTTGTCGTTTTTGCTGAGGCAATCTGGAGCTGAGTAGCAATTTTGTACTGCTGTCATATCTACACCAAAACATCAAACTTTTTACGAGCTGGAGTTATTTTTAGCCCAGTTGTACTTTTGCAGAGCTGAAAAGGTCTGGCACAGTGAGTTCACATTATATATGGAGATGATACACATGAACTCTTGGGATATTACAGCCTGACACAGCATTTCTTTTCATCTTCTAATAGCAATTGTTAACAATTATGCATGCTGACATTAGGGAAGTTTTCATACTATTTTCAATTAATTATAGTTGATGAAAGGCAATATATTGCACATCACTTCAACTCCCCAGACTGATTTTTTTTTCTTTCTTCAGGGTCTGCTCTCAGGGAGTTTTGGTTTTGTTGTTGCTGTTTTTCTGGCTATACAACAGGTAGAAAAGGGTTTTCCATTAGGGATGATACTGTTGGCTATTGTGTAGGAAGAGAGGGACCAAATTAATGGGGAAATAATGACCTTAAATTTGGATATCCCAAATTTCAAAGTTCTTAGTTTGTTACTGTCCTGGGAGCTCAGCCATGATGTTAACTTCCACTTTGAACATGTCTTTATTTGAAATAATATGCTGATGTGCTTATTATGCCTGTTGCCTGAATATGTAGCTGAATTGATTGTTTCAGACACATTTACAGAAAAACAATTGAAAACGTTCAGTGAAAGTATCGGAGACCCTTATGCAGCAACAAGTTAGCCTCTAGTAGGGAAATAAGTCTCAAAAAAAAAAAACCTGTGTATTTTTCGGTTCCCAAAGGACATTGATTTTTCTTTCATCCTTTACAGGGTGCAGATGAAATATGAAGTAATTTTGTCGGGAGTTTTTTTCCCTATTTAAAACATTCACCAAGGCTCTGGGTCAGGCATAGGAAGAAAAAAGTGCATGGAGGGTTATTTGGAAGGAGTAACATGTTTTTCATAACTTATGCAAAAGCATGCTTCAGGAATGACATCGCAGCGTTCTGTACAGCCACAACACTGCGTGAAAGTTGTTGAGCCACATGAGAGTAACTTGGAGGTACTGAATTCCTTTGCCTGGGCTCCTCCAAGACAGCCAAAAGGCTTTGGAAACCCTTGGAGATCTGTGTGGTCATTTGCAGGGCAGTGCTGGGGACTTACAGGGTACAAGAGGCAAACTTGGCTTGTTGGTGTTCCCACAGCTTTCTTGGTAAGGTTCAGTAGGGTTTATCAGCTCGACATACCTGGGCTGCCTCCCGGCCAGGGGTGATGGGTGCAGAGGCAGGACAGCTCGGGTTAGTTCCTGGGGACCCGAGTGCCTGCCCAGGCCCTTGTCACCACTTTCCAGGGTAAGAGTTGCACTCACTTCGTGGTGTTTTTACAGATCAGCCTGTAGCAGGCCAGTTCCTTCAGTCAGAGAAACCCAGAGGGGCAGGACGGCCCAGGCTGGAGGGCCTCAGTGCTGCAGTTGCCTCAGAGGAGCTAAACAAGCCAGGGATCTTGTTTCGGTTTTGGTTTTAATCTTAAAAGCCCACTTTTTAATTGTCGTTAGAGACTCTTGTGCTAGTTCTTCTAGCCCCTAAAGTTAACGTTTTAAAGCTGAATCAGACCTGAATGGAGTAGAAATGGCATGTTAAATAGTGCTTTATTTGGATTACCTTTCTTTTCATGGCACTTTGTTACAGCAGCTTTTATGTACTTAGAAATAAATTAGAGGAATTTCAAAATAACTGCCAGCTAGTAAAAAACTGCAAAATCAAATGTTCCCTAGAGAAAAAAGCCAGGGTATTTTAATAAACAAGTAAGGACATTTGGCAAAATTGTAAAGTTTATGAAATGTGTTAGCTTTTTGGTAGTGAGCATGATATTTGGTTGTTTAGGTAAGTGCCTTACTAAGTGTTTGTGGAAAGGAAAAATGCAACTTACAAGTGATGTTTTTTCTTCTTGTTTGTTCTCTTTAACAGAAAGGGTTCAAAGACACCAGTCAGTATGTTGTAGGAGAATTGGCAGCACTAGAGAATGAGCAAAAGCAAATTGACACCCGTGCCGCGCTGGTGGAGAAGCGCCTTCGCTATCTCATGGACACAGGTACGGTGCCCAATTACACTGTAAACAGTTTTGGCAAATTGAGCGTTCACAAACTCTTATAGAGTTTTGGAAGTGTGAATCTTTGAAGCCTGAATGTTCAGCAAAACTGCCTTGAAAATAAAAAGGCTGCGATTTGCAGCCACCTCTCTGGGCCCTGGTGATAAGAGTGCCTTCATGGGAAGTGATAACTTGCCCTGATACCGTGTGAGCCAGCACTATTGAACAGTGTGCTCATCCATGCAGAGTTGGAATACACATCTGTGCCTCATTGATATGCCACTGCTTAAAAAAAAAAAAAAAAGGAAAAAAAAAAGAAAAAAAAAGTAAGATCTTCACTGTTCTACTGATTCAGTGGGAAAAAAAAATTGGCCAGCTAAAGCCATGTACTGCATGAAACAGCATAGTACGTGGAGGAAGGCTCCATTGACTAGATCACTGAAATTTAAGAATGCTATCTGGTTACTGATGCTCCACAATTATTTTATTTGTTTATTTTTGGGAGGATGGGTTTTAAAAGTCTGTAATACTTGGTGTTGTAGGTGCCATTGAAAGTATTAAAATTTATGGGCAATTTTTTGTTAAAAGCATAGTGGTTGTGGCTTCAATGATGAACGTTAGATGGGTATTAAGTGCTGGTGGTCATCAGAGATGGAGATGTTAAACCACATCAGCTGGAAACAAAAGGTGCTTTGATATTTCAAAAATAAATAGTGTTGTAGGTCCAAAAAGTGTTCTTCCTGTCCAGGGGGAAAAAAGTGAGTTGGTCCAGATCACTTTGTGGGTAAATTGTTTTTGTAAGTTATATGGATATCTGATGTTATAAACTTGAAGCCTGTCTTTAACTGAAATATTAGGTTTTAAAGCAAATTTGAATCCAGTCTCATGTTTTGAAATACAGATGAATTGACTTTAGTCAAAGTTCAGTGCTTTGAAATGAGCCTGCCACTTGTATCCAAATATTAAGGGTGTTTTTTTCAATGTATTTACTTTCTCATGTGCTAAGGTTGTTTGGCTTTTTAAACTGATTTTACATGGAAACTATTTCCATGCTGAATGGATGCTTATTTAATAGGACTTTTACCTATTATGGTCTTTTGAAATACTTTTTCAAATGCATTACATCTTGATCTTTTGTTATTTAGCTAGAAAAAATCCATGTGTATTATCCTGCACTTTCTTGTGTACTTTTTAAAATTTGTGAAATGTATGTTCTGCTCAAAAGAGTCAGTACAATATTTCACAAGTCTTATATATACTCCAAATACCACCTATAGATACATATGGAGTTATCAGCATAGCACTTGGGGATTTTTAAAACTCTAATAACTATGTTATTATTTTATTGATGTCATTTAGTCCATTTTAAAAGCAATTTCTTAGAATTTAATTTCTTGCATTTTGAAGTATGTCAGAAGTTGTTGCATTCTTTCTATCAGACCCATGATGAGGTTACTTTTTTTAAAGTATCCTGCATAAAATAGGAAGTCTAGCACACAGCTGGAGAGTAAGAGTGTAGTTTAGAGGTTTGTAACTGGAATATTGATAAATAACCATCACTTTTTGTATTGAGAAGGGGACAAGTGGTGCAGCTATAATAAAAAAATTACCTTTAGTTTTTAATATTTCCTGAGCATTCCAGATTTAACTTAAAGCAATTGATTTGACAAGTCTTTTATAAACATCCTGTGTTCTCATCTAAAAAATGCAATTTAGGAGAAAACATGTGAAAACCGGAGTTTTTAACCTATAGTTAACTTTATAGCCTTGAAAGCAGGGATTCTGAAACTTCTCTTAACTGCAGTTCACATCTTACCAGAGAGCCTTCGGAGGATCTGCTATATCTCATCTCACTAGTTGCTCTTTTTGTCAGAATGGCACTTGGTTTTCTTCCATACCTCTCTTCGGGAAATAATTCCTCAAGCAGACAAATCAGGAGCTTGTGCCCACGTCTGAGACTCAGCTTCTTCTGCCGGAGTCTGGGCGGCTTCGCCTCAGTGTCTGACTGAGAGAGGGATCTGGAAACGAAACTGCTGAGTCAGCACCATATGACGTGCCAGCTTGCCACGGACCACCAAGTGGTCTGTAAAGCCAAATCTGAAGGAAGAAAGTAACCACAGCATGGTAGCTAGAAAAGCCCTGAAGGTCTGTTGATGATGATCTCGGGGTTTTGCAAATACTCCCTTAGGTGTTGGTACATACCAGAAAGATGAGAAACGTGAAATGCTGCCAGCTCTCAGAGCTGTTCTGAAAAGTCTTTTGATATTTGATTTTTCTGAAAATGTAGGCTTTAGGAACAAGGAAGCCGCTTGGGCATGTGTAGCCAAAAGATCCTGAAAACTCAACATGAAGGACAGGAACCACAAATGAATTGGTTTAATAATTAACACTTTTCTTTAATAACATCTCTTTCTTAATTTTGTAGTGCTTGGGGTTGTAATACTGGAGAACCTCAGGCAAGTAAAGGTCTGTGCTGACCTTATTTCTCAGCAGCTGAAGCAGGGTACCATGTTTGTACATTTGTGTCAGGAAGAGCTTACACCAAATGATCCTAACAACTGTTTGCAGGGTGATAGTCCCCATCAGTGTAGGAGCACATTTGGTACTGGGATTTTCAGCGTGGTTTCTGTGTGTGCCAAAACCATGCAAGATGAATTAAACAACTGAGAGACTCCCATCATGACTCAGTCATTTGCCTTGAAATTAAATTCAAGAAGAAGGTAGAGCATGGTCTGCTCGACCCTGTTGTGTCTGCTGGGGACTAGACCATCTTCTTCTTCTCCACTGTGCTTGGCCTGGTTCTTTATTAGGATTTACTACGAAAAAAGCACTCTCTCTTCCTTCTCATCCTTCTCCAGCACAGAACTGGGGGTGTTTTTTTTCCAGTGGGGAGATGCTTTGCCACCTGGCAGCTCTTCATCCTTATGGGTTTCAGAGCCCTTTTTGTAGCTTAGCCAGGAGGGATTTTTTCAGGCTGCAGCTTGAACATCTATTCTGTATCATCATACATTCGTTTCATAGGAAAAGACTTTGGTCTCCTTTTCCTACGTATCAAAACATTTGTTTTAATGTTCCACCTGTCTTGGCGGGAATTTCCTTACTATGGCCTAGTGATAAGACCAGAAAGATACTGTGACTAACCCATGGGCACTGCAGCCTTTGATAATTGTGGGAGAAATCATATGGTCTCACCAAAAGTGAAGCAACTGGAAGTATAAATAATATATGTTCTTGGTTAGATCCCAACTGTCCGACTGTGTTAGATAGTTCACTTACATTTTAGAGAAAGTTTCTAGCATTTAATATTGCAAATAAAAGTTTGAAAATGCCACCCTGGCTTTACTAGGGGCACAGTGGCTGTGGGTAGCTGGGAGAAGTGGATCCTGGAGGTTCTCAATGCCCCACTCCCTTTCTGGCATGAACAAGGAGGAGAGGAGTCCTTGACACAACTGCTCTCTCGTCCATTCCCTAGGATGCGGCCTGGGTTGCAGAGTATCCATTCCACCACTGCCCTAGGAGCTGCTGCCCTCCGTAAGGGAAGGGCATCTAATGAAAATGGGGCTGTAGGAAAACAGCCTAAGTCCTTGTCTGCACATGCATTGCCATTTTCCTGCTCTGCTAGGGAGCTTTTTTGGCTGGGGAAGACAAGTTTCTGGCTCTTGGCCAGAAGGGAGCTGATACTTTCAAAGTTCGTCAGCTAGGCACAGAGTTTGGAACTGGCTGAAGCTTTGCATTTCCGGTGCCAGCTGCTCATGATTTGACTAGAAACACTTTCCTGAGATGTGTGAAAAAATAAGTTATTAAAATTCCCAGGTTGCTGATTTCCATTTGAATCTGAATAGTCACACTTTTATTAATATTTAGTAATTTATGTCAGTGGTGGCGTAACCTCAGTCCTTGGTCTTTGCACTTACAGTGAAAATGTAACCTCACCTTGTTCAGCTCAGCGTAGTTACTGCTCCATTGCAAAGCTGTGGGGGGAATCAGTGCTTCAGTGCCCTGAGCTCCCTGGAATAACCTCATGGCACATTTGCTGTTGCTATTGAGGTATTATGGGTACCCCATAATATAAATAAAAGTAAGGGTTTATGGGAAGGATTTTGCAATATCCACCATATGAAGCACAACATCACAAAAAACTTGGTGGGTGCAAGTTTTTAGAGAAAAGGCAGCCCAGAGGTTCAAGTAAGAGGAATGAGTTGGATGATGGAGTATAAAAATCATGATTTAGTATCACTGATATTTCTTCTTCCTCTGTTATAATGGCTCGAAATTAAACAATGGCAGAGGTAGGATTATCTTGCTTTCCTCGGGATTGTACTAGCCCATGTTGTGCCTAACCTGTTACGGGTAAAATAGTTTTGTCTCTGCTTCTGACAGTGTCTTTCTCCATTGCAAATTCTTCTGTCATTGTATTTTAAGGTGTCCATCATCTTGATATCCAAGTGCCAATTAAAATGCAGAATTATCACATACCGCAATTAAAATAAAAGTCAAAGAATACTGGTTTACAAATCTCTAATCTAAATTTATCTCTTTTTCAGTCACTGTTTCTTCACTAATTTCAAAAACAAGTATTTGAAAAAAAAATTGTAGCTATCAGATATTTTGTTATCTGACCACAGGGTATGAAGTGTTTTTAATTGTTTTTTTAACTTCAGGCTCCCAAATTCAAGTAGAAGCATATTTGTGTTTTCCATGTGAGATCCTGTACCTTACTAATGGATGAGTGTGTTTGTGGTACTGTACAAGGATTAATGAAATAAAAAAAAAAAAACTCTGCTGCTGCTGATTGACCACTGATGGTAAATGTAATTGAATTAGCAGTGCACTAAAATAAATGTAGACAAAATAAATATAGACAAGAAAATCTGGTGAAAGCTTCTGTAATGTTTTAGATTAATAGGCATACAGAATTCTTCACATTTTTTATTACGTTGTCCCTAGATGAATTCAAAGTAATTGGGGTGGTTAATTTTATTTACACAGAGCCGTTCACAGCGCATTAAATAATAGAGATAATTGAACAAGAATTGTCAAGTGTGTACTGATATCAGACATATTACAGAAGGGAATGTGCATAAAACTTCATTTCTATGCAGCCATTGTTTATGGTAATTAAGTACACAGATTTATCCCTTGGTTGCCTTCCAAGCTTATGGCAACTGCTATTGTTGTGCTCCATTAATATGTAATCAGGAAATAGTTTAATTTTCTAATCTGCAGTTTGAGAATTCACTTTCTAACAACTCTTAATTACTGCATTGCCCTAATGATGCTCATGGTTAGGAAAACTGAACCAATAAACTCCATGGAAGAAGCCAGAGGGGATTATACTTCCAGAGGTGGTGCTTACTTAATAAACTTGTTATGCCTTCACCAGAGGGAGCTCAGTGTCCTTCAAAAGCAACTAATTTTATATTTCAGAGTTGTACATACCCACGGTGCGAAGAGTTAACGCACAGCATGCGGTGGGGGTGGCTGCAAGCGTGATTCACTAGAGAACCAGATAAGCGATACTATCACCATTTTGGTATTTTTCCTACTGTATGCTAATTCTGGAGTTTAATTGCACAGGAAATAATGCAGGTGGTTTAATCTATTGTTTTAAACTGTCCTCTTGGGTTTATTTTTGTCAAGTTTGTTTTCGTTCATTAGCCACGTTAGCTGAACGCGGTATCGTGAAATCTTGCACAGACAGATAAGCTCCATATATTGACAGCTATCTCATAGTTACTGTTTTCGGGGTGAATCTTAAACAGTAAAGCATTTTTTTCTTAATCATTTCCATTCTCCACTGGCCCATCATTCACCTTGATTGCTATTTCCATGCTGCTGCTGTAGCTAGTGCAACTCTGATGACAGCACTGAAGTTATTTTGGGTCTGTGCTACTGCTCTATGATGACAATCCAGCCACTGGGATCTTGCAGTCTATCTGTGCTTCCCCCTGCCCAGGAGCATATGATCTTCTACACAAGATCTGAAAAATGAGCATTAACATCTGCTGAGACTCACCATCGCTGTGGTATAATACACCTGGGTCATTCCTCTTAGTGTAGCTGGACGTGTGGGGTGCATCTTGACAAGTTCTGCCTTTTTCATGGCAATTACTGGGGCTGGAGAGTCTTCTACTGTTGTTTATCTTCTGAGTTTGGGGTGTTGTTTATTTTTTTTCAACTTGTACCCAATTTGAACACTGCATGTACTCAAAATGGGGCAGGATTACCATCTCCCAGCCACCATTTCACCCCTCCTTTTTCAGTGCATAAGCTTCCTTGTCAGTAGGACTAATTACACAGTGAACCAAACAACAAACATTAGAAAACCTGTAAACACATATGTTGTGTCACTGCAAATTAACTCTTACCAATCAAAAAAGCAGCATACGCTTTGTTGTCACATGTGAAAGGAAAGTCACATGTATTAATTAGTTAGCGTTTTACACAGCTTTGAAGATATAAAGGACTGAGGTTTTTAAGAGGGAAACATTTGAATTTCATAGGAAAGGAAAAAGGTTGAGCTGAAAAAAAGTACAGGCACAAAAAGAGAGTTAAAATAGTTGATTTAGTCTCTTGTAACAGAACGAAATTTTCACTTCTCATATTAAACCTCATCCTGGGATGAATTTGTATTCAGTCTTTTTGTTGTAATATTTCTTACTGTTCTTTGGCTTTTGCCAGTGTCAGGGCACTAAAACTTGGGTCCCAGGAGAAATGTTCTTCCTTTTAAATGTATAAAATAAAATGGACATATGCAAAAGGTTTTTAAGTGGTAGCATTTATGTGTTACACACAGCCGTGTATGGACATATATGCTGTGTTTTGTTTTAATAGCAGTCCAGGGCACATATGTAATGGTATGTTACAGTCTCCAAGTACATATTTAATTAAACCATACAAGCTGACTAGCATCAGATAATAAGAAATAACACAGCTTTCTGCTTGTCTGGCTGTGTAGCTTTTGAGGCATAAAATGCACCGTTTCTTTCTATCAGAGTACGTATAGAAAAGAAGGGGAGACAAAAGGTGCTGGCTGACCATCAGGTAGCTGAGAGCCTGGGCTGTTGTGTCAGGACCAGAGCTTGCCTCTATCTCCCTCATCTTCATCGTAGTCAGCAGCTGCGGTGAGCCTGTGCCTTACAGCTATATTATCTGGAAGCCAGGTCTAGAATATATTTTTTTCTTGGGCAGCAGCAGTATCTGGCTGGTTCTTTGGACAGCTTCAGGGCTGGCTGACTGACACCATTGTTAAGCACGCTCATGTCTGTGAAACTGGTTTTTGGAACCGTCTCAGGGTCAAGTTGCCAGTAAACTGTCTAAGTTGCTTTGTGCTTCAGGATGCCTTTTTTTTTTTTTTTTTGCTTTCTCTCACCTATTTGAATGATGAAGAATGAACTCTCTGTCAGGTTAACAGAATCAGTCTCTGTGCCTATTGCTTGTGATTATAATGCATAAGGGTGACTTGTTTTGGATATTTCTGTGTCTACTGTATTGCCTCAAAGGATAGGTCATCGACTGATTAGTAACCTCTTTGCATAATTTTCCCTTGTGAACTCATTCAAGAGTGGATTTTCTACCTATGCTGTTGCATTAAAATCTGCATAGAAAGACAAAAAGAACTTCTACCAGAACAAGCTGTTATGCCCAGAGATAAAGCATGCATTCACAGGGCTGAAAATGGAAGCAAATAGATAAACATGTATGTATCATCAGGGTTCTTTTCTGCACTAGACGAAAACAAAGATGCAGATGAGATTCTCTGTTCCATTCGGTGACTGCATTGCTGCTCTGGCTTCCCTGGGCCACTCATTCCCAACTGGACTCACAGAAATGGCTTTTAGATTTTTAACCTGGGAGATGTGTTCGTCCATTAAGTTTTCCAGCAAACAGAAGTGCAAAACATCAAGGTGGTATTCAAAAATGCTGCAGCAAAGTGCGTGCATTCAGAAGAATACATTTTCCTTTATTTGTGGGATGACTCAGAAATACTGCTCTAACCCAGGCTGTTAATGTATACAGAAAGGGCCAAATCCTGAGATGGGAGAAGCAGAGGTAGCTCACTTGAAATAAATGAAATTATCTCAGTTTTAGAGCAGAAAGAGGTCTAATCTTACACTCCCTGTTTTCATTCATAACCACAGCTTCCGAGCTGGAGCGTGTGGGGACACTTTCAGGCAGAGGGCTTTTGTATTCAGTGGTAAAGTATGGGCTGAGAGCAGACCTCCAATGTCAGCTCTTTTGCAATTGCTGTAGATTGCCTGCTAATAAATACATTGCACCTGTACAGGCAGCTTTCTTAGGGGATGGGTATCCTAAAATAGACCTGTATGGCTGTTCAGAACACACCTCCATCGGGTGAGTGGTGAAAAAACACTCGGAAGTAGAATCTGTGCCTCCTGATTTCCCTGCACCCAAAATGTTTCACCCTTGAGAATTTAAATATTATTTCTACTTAGGAGTCAAACTGCTCATCATCGCCGTAGTTTGACTAAAGATTTAAGCTGAAGTACGTGAGCAGCATAGAATACATTTCTTGCTCAGAAACACAAACAGCTAGCCAGGCTCTAAGTATATTATCAGGCAAGTTCTTTCAGAAACGTATTGCTAAAGAAGCTTAACATTAATTATTGTAACTTTGGGAAGATTACATCCACACTAGCCTTGTAAGAAGCAGCATACACTTCTTGACCTCCAATGCTAGAGCTTTAAGACACAAGAATGGCATTTTACCAACTTTAAT
The DNA here is from genome assembly GCA_013400655.1 of Mystacornis crossleyi. Taxonomy (NCBI): domain Eukaryota; kingdom Metazoa; phylum Chordata; class Aves; order Passeriformes; family Timaliidae; genus Mystacornis; species Mystacornis crossleyi. The sequence goes on from VYZQ01051879.1 coordinate 192,668, forward strand.
GGGATAACCAGTATTAATCTTTCAGCAGTAAGGGAAGAAAAAGTGTTTAGAGTATAATACCCTTCTGAGTTCTGATAGAGGCTGCCTGTTGTGTGTACTGCAGTCATAATTCATTTGTTTCTCTCTGTTGTTTTGGTTTTGTTTTCTTAATTATTTAAGGAGAAAATCATACTAGATTTTTTTTTTTAACTAACCAATTTCCATATTGGCTTCTAGCCCCAGCCGTTCTTTCTGTTTGAATGCCAACTTTTTTATGTGGTCTGTTTTTTAAAATTTCTTGCCAGCAATATTTGTGAGAGCTCCGCTGTATGTCTAGTAAAGAAAAGCACGAGGAGCTGCAATTGCCAAGTTGCAGACCTTCCAAAATTAATAGGTTTCCTTCACTTCAATTGAATACACGGTCTGCGAAGTAGAAAGAAAAAGATGTACAGTATGAATGAGAGCTCATATCCCCCCTCGTAGTTGTACTGCTTGGGAAACACTGGAGCCTGCCTCTGCTGAGGTCAGTTGTTTACCTTTCATAAATACGGAGGTAAAAGTTAGAGTTTCACAAGGCATTCTTAATTAAAAATTAGGTTGATGCTGATGTGTGCTTTGTAGAATCCATAATGATCAACTCCCAAATAAAGAAACTGCAGCAGGATTTCAAGCACGTCTATATTTACATAGTTCAGCACATGAGATTGCTGGATTATGATTAATTTTAATAGCTACATTAAAAAATACATCTAACATCATTCTTAATTAGAATAATCTCTAAAGCCAGTTAAATGTTTCAGAAGACAAACAGTTTAATTAGCTAACCTACAGAGGCTCCCCTCCCCCAAATGTGCAGTAGTCTTAGACTTGGTGTTAGCCTTTCAAGCAGTCTTAAACAATCGGATGAAAAGGGATTTTAGGAAGATTAGAGGACGGGATGCTTTAGACGTTGTCCGTTAATCATGAGATATGCACCATCTACAAAGTTTCACAAAGAAATGAGAATTTAAATAAAATTTACTTTGGTTATCTAGTTAGCATGAATTACAAGTTATAACATCCAGTGATAAGACTATTTAATAAATGTATTCTTTTAATTGTTGATATGAGCAAAAGTACATGCTGGGGTGTAGTAGCAAGTGATATACCAGATTAACATTCTGAAAGGGACAATGCTTTTTTTCTCAGAAACCAGGCCTTTGTTGAACTATCCCAGGGTGCCACTAGAATTTTTTTTTTAAGGGATTCAACTAAAACTTCAAATAGAATTGTTAGAGTTGGATCTTCAATTTCTCTCCTACCCATCTTCAAAGTGGTTTCTTTTTACTTTTTTTGTTTTGTTTTAATTTAAGAAAGATTACTTTTGGGGCTTAGTGTTTTGGGCTTTTTTAATTTGCTCAGGTACAACTTTTTTTTTTTTCCCAGACATAAGGCAGGCTAAACAATTTATACCTTCCTCCCCTCCACTTCTGTGTTTTCTGCTTGATTACTTCTTAGTTTTAAATTAGAGGATTTTTTTTTGGGGGGGTGTCTAAAAGAAGTCTACTGAGAGGTAATAGGTGCTTAGAAACTTTTTTTCTGCATGTGCTGCACAAATTCTCATTTCTTCTTTTTCCTGGAAGATCTGTCATTGTCCTTTTAATTCTTGAAGCCAAAAAATTTATGTTTCTCACCTAAAATTAGTTGAAGCAGCACCAGCAGCATCAAAACACTTCTTCCCCAGACTGAGGTGGCTTTATTTTAAATAAATCCACTGGCTTTCAGTCCCTATCTACCAGCCCTGGGGGGAACTGTTTACCTGTGCAGAGAAGCAAAGGCCAGCTCTTAAGCAGGAGACACCGACCTCGTTCCGCTCAAGTCCCCTGAATTTGTGGCAAACAGATCCATGGTGTATGGAGCCCCTTGGGAAAATGCAAATGTCAGCAAATCACCTCTTTTAACATGGGGCGGGCAGGCTCCAATCCAGTGTCTCACCTTCCCTGGGATGCTGGAAAGGTGTGTGTGTATTGGGCACCCCTTGCTGCTGCACAGCGAGAGGCAAGAACTGGAAACAAAAACAAAAAGAGGGGGAAATAGAGGAAAAAAGAAACAATTCTGGATATCCACAAGTTGGCTGATGTGACCCTGTGCCACCTACCAGTGTGCTGGCTGTGACCCAGGACGTGATACTCCAACAAGCTGAAAGAGATGGCTGTCTCTGCTTTCTTTTGGCCTCCCAAGACAGCTGCCTGGTAGGGACCAAATGACAGGGAAGAAGAATATCTGCCTCACACCTGCTTTCTCCAAACTGCCTGCCACAATGCCACTGTGCCCACCAGGCTCCCCTGGGAGGCAGTCCCATCCCTGGCCCCCTCTCCATGGAATACCAGGACAGGATAGTTAAGATAGTTTTCTCTTCTTCAAAACATCATTAGGATTGAAAAAATGAATCTCTTGCTTGCACATTTTGCATAAGTACATGGTAAGTTATCAATTGATGTTCAAATAGCTTAATTGAGTTTGAGGGGGGAAAGGTCATTTAATTGGTCTATTGAAATGTTAACAGAAACAGATATGGCAAGGGATAGACTTTAATGGCTGCAGTGTGGCACTGATGTCTGCATTCACTTGCAAAATTGTTAATTAGGGCACTTTGGTAGTTCATTTGCTTTTGTATTGATGTGCTTAGTCCAACGAGAGAAATTGGGTTTGTATATGGTATTTGCATGGGGCAGCAGAGGTTCACCATACAGTCGAGAATGAGGAAAATACAGTGTAAATCAGAATTGGGTTATGATTTGTGACAGTGTCTTCATTAACATCCAGCTGCTTATGGCAGTCATTTTCTAGTGGCTAGGGGTTTTTTTGCCTGTGATCAAGTTTGATATGTTTAGTTTCATTTTTTTTAATCATTGTAGTTGTGCACTTGAATGATGCTATAATAATGATTTTTGTAAAGTTAGGTGTACAAAGCTTTTTTAGGCTAGGTTAGAACAAAATGCACAGCAAAACAAGGAATTACATATCTGTGTTCGGTGAGCCCTGGAAGAAGGTGTTATCTCCTTAAATGCATACCAAAAGAATATATTCAGTTGCAATTCCTGGCCCACAGTCATCAGACCCAGTGAAATTACAAAACCACTCCTTAGTAGTGCTTTAGGTCCATGGAGCCTTCCTTACAGAACGTAAACCTTTAAGGTATTGGCATTTTGTGTGTGGGAATGGCGAAATTGCATGGAGTGTCCACTAGCATTTTTTGAGGGCGGTAATTGCAGGGATTAATCCGGGTGCTGTTTCCTAAGAGACTTGCTGGATGCAAAGCTTTATATTTGCCTTGGCTGGAAGAAGGCTGTATTGAGTACAGTTTATAATAATGCACTATACCCTAGGTACTTTGTATAAACAGAGGCAGCAAGGAAAAAAAGGGGAAATGCAAGTGGCTGTGAATCATCACTTTTTACACCAGGGATCCTGTTGTCCTACCAGAACAAGCTGGGAGAGGAGAGGACATTTTGCAGCAAGTAATGTGCTGATTTTAGCAACTCCTAATTGAAAAGGACTTTTTGTTCATTTTCCATATATTGTGCTTTCCCGTTTGGGTGCGGTGTCTGCCGCCTGTTTCAGCCTTCGGGGCTTGGGTCCGTAGTTTTCCGTGGGGCATTTCTTTTAAACTCCAGGCATTCCTGTAGCCAGAGTGGACATCGGCTTCATTCACTCCTATGTATTTGGGAAAGTACTTACATGAAGATCACAAATATGCGCAGCACAGCTATCTAGTTCTGCAAGTTTAATCCCAGCCCCAGAAAGTTTCATTGTGGCCCTATGCAAATGTATTTACATAGGAATGGGTCTTGGGTCCTTTAAAGAAGGCAACAAAGTTGGAAGACTGAGGCCAACAAATAAATGAAAGTTTCTCTAAATCCATTGGATAATAGAGGCAGTGTTAAGGCTAACCACAGTGTTGAACTAAACAGAGGGATTACTCCTGGGTTTTGCATCAGTTGTTTTCTGCCGGGTGGCCTCACTTGTCAAAAAAAAAAAAAAAAAAAAAAAAAAAAAAAAATTTANAGAAAAAAAAGTTTAACGGGCAAACATTCACATGGCACATTGAGAAAAGAAGTATGCTTAATTCCATCAAAGCTCAGAAATCAGTCATTAATTTATTCTAACCTCCAATTGTTGGTCATTTGTGAAACATCTGGCCTTTAAGTCATAAGAACCTAAACATAAATACAATGTGAGTTCTCCTGAGGATGGAAGCTGGGTGTAGTGGGGATGCTGTGTCAGTTTATGTACGTGAGCATGAGTGCACATATGTGTGTGTATTGCGGAGCCTGCAACTGCCACTTCATTTTGGAGACTTTGAAACATATTAAAATGAATCCTTCAGTTAATTTACTCTCAAAATTAGATTATTGTTCATTTGCATCTTGGAAAAGTTCTGCCATTCAAAAGAGTCTCTTTCTTCATGGTGGGTTAACAGTTAGATATTTAGCAATCTTGCAGCTTGCTAGTCAGAAATAGTTTCTAATGAAGTTGAAATTTGAGATAGAAAATATATAAAAGCTTTCAGGAAAGACATACCCTATTTTCCATATGGCTAAGTAATTGTTATGATATTTGTTTTAAAGCTGGACTTAGACACTCCTGACTGCCCTCTAATTTGATATGGCTGGTCCCGGCGATTCTTCTGGAGGAAACTTTCGTAGTAGAATGCAGTGAAGGAGATAAATAATTTTGCAGCTATAAGCACATGGCAAAGTATAGAAAATAATTCGGTCACCCTTACTGTCATGCAGATAACAGTCTCCAGGTTATTTGCCTCTGCTGGAAGTTGGAACCCAAGTGAAAAGAACTGAGTGTTTAAACAGAGATTTGAAATAAAGGTAGCATCTTGGAGCTGACAAAATTCCGTCTTTTGTTAGGTTAAGAGTAAAACTGCTATTTAATTCTCCGGGTTAGGGTGTTGTTTTTATGTGGGGAGGGATTATAGTTCCTCATGTGGCTCAAATGTGGCAACGTCTCCTGTGATGAAATTTCTTGTATTTCACGAGTGAAATGAGAGGCACAGAGTGAAATTAGATTATAAATATGATGGAAAAATTTAGATCTGTCAATCCACATGGGTATCTCAGAGCTTTCTGTTTTCAGGCAATTACCTTCTTGTACATTTTTTTGTTTGTTTGTTTTTTAAAGACCTCTTTGGCCTGGCCATTTGCTTTTCTTGCTCAGCAGTGGCTGCCTGCAGCTCTCAGGCTGTTTTGACGGCAGAGATAATGGTGCTGTCCAAATGCATAACGAAAAGAAAGAATTTTGAAAGTTTTCTGTAAAGCAGCTCTTTCCCTTAATATTTATCATTTCCCCCTTGCTAAGTAAAGAAAACTTGAGTCCACAGTCCACTGTGAAATTTACTGTCTTCCAAACCTAGATCCTTTGTGTCTCCTTCCAAGCTGGGTTTTATCCTTTCCTGCTAAAAGGATATCTGTGATTTGGCAGCCTGGCACACGTTATATTAAAAGAAAAAAAAATCCGATGGGTAAATTAGGGGTGACTTGATATATTTTTAGTCTTAGTTTGTTCTTGTCCCTGCCATAGCATGGCTGGAATTTGGTGATGTGGATGGGAAGCCTGTGGGAACCCGTGGGTACTCGCACGTTGCACAGCGCATGTACGAGCGCGCGTGTATGCCCGACCCACCAACACAATACGTAAAAAGTCACGTTTCAACTTTGTTAAAGCACTCATTTCCAAGGCACTGATGTCCAAAGTATTGGCAGGATAGTGGAGATGAGAGGGGGAAAAAAAAAAATCTCTTTAAACAGCTTGTGAAATGTAATGTTTGAAACGGTTCTTTGAGAACGTGCAGATTATGGCTTGTGTAGTGACTCTTCCTAGCTCTCTGGGAAATGAGCTGTTGACATTCTTTTGGGTCATCATCCAAGATAGGAGGGCAACCACAAGGATTTAGCAGATAAATTCATCCAAAAAGACCTTTATCCATTTCACTGCAACTTGGAAACGTTCATGTCGAATAGCAGCATTAATGTAGCCCTTTTAGCCCTTCAAAGTGAGCCTTATGTTTAAAAAAAAAAAAAAGAAAATAAAAAATGACCGGAGTAATAACTTCTGTAGGTCTTCTAAGAGGTAATTCATTATTTACATAATTCTGGAGCATAAACCCATTTTTCCTTCAAGAGGCTCTGAAATAGAATTGAGGCTCTTATACAGCGTCTCTTTTGAATTCTAATCAACTGGATCTGTCTCAAATTCATTTCTAGTTTATTGTAAACAGTGGAATTTAAATTAATTTCTTCTTATCTTGTCTTTTGAAGAAAACTAGAAACATGTTTCAAAGGTTTTATTTTTAAATACATCTCAGACTTTATTTTATTCAGAGATTTTGGGGGGCTTTGGGGATTTTTTCACTTTATAAACCAGGTGTCGGGCAGGATGGGCTTTGACAGCCAGATGACAATTATGCATTAGCATAGGTGATTATGAAATAAATAGGAAAAAAAATTACTTTTTTTTTTTACTTGAACTCAAATGATACTATATAGGCTGAATGTGAGGCAAGGTTCCCACAATGCACTGTGAAAACCTAGTCTAACAACCACCCTGCTGTGTTGAAAACCCCAAAAAAAGACAAAAGCACAATGAAATAGAAAGCTTACCACCGGTAGCTTTCAAAACGACAAACTAGGCAAACTATACATCTCCACCACTCCAATTTTGTCAGAATGCTAATGAGCTTGCTCTGATCTTTACTCGGCTTCCCGTGTTTTCTACATCTTCAAGGACCACATGGCGCTAGCAAAATAAAGACAACTAAATGAGAATTTCGAATGCTTTTTGTGTTGGGACCTGGTGCCTTTCAGTTGACGCACTCGTTGAATATTCTCAACTTAAAAGCGTACAACAGGGGGCTGGGTATGAACTTTTTAGCAGGGGGAAATTTCTACAAAAGTAAATGAGTGTGATGAGGAAAATATGAGAAAAATTTCTGATTAATTTCCGCTCTATAATATCAATGACACCTTCAGCCCCTCTCATACTCCTCTAACAAGAGATGCTGATAAAAGATGAATGATTCTGTGTTGTTCACAGTGAATGTTTAGTGGTTTTTTAATAGCGGCATTCTACATAAAAGACACCAGGAAGTACTCCGCATTAGCGGTTGAGATCACTAGTTAATAGGATGATGTCTTTTAGCTTTTGTCACAAGATTATTAGAAAGGATGGGTTTCTGTTCTCATCCTGACATACTTTAGAGTGCTTGTTGAGCACAAGTGCTAAAATACAGGTTTCTTGGTATTGTTTCGCATGCAAAGTAAAAGCCCTTTTAATGCAACACCTTTTACTTTTTTTTTTTTTAACCAGGTGATTTTTGTCATTGATCTCTTATTTGTCCCCTTTAGCTGTATTAATCACTTGGAGTGGTCTGCTTCTCAGTGAGAGCTTGATGATGTATATGTGTATAGATTCACTATCAAAAATAAATCCCTTATGTACTCTGCACCTTCACAACCCTGATTATCGAGCTGTATTTACCAGCCTGTATTATACCATCTTGAATGCTCCTTACTGGAGTCACCCAGTCTGCAAGAGAAATCCGCACTAGAGTAGGGAGGGGTGAGCTAGGAGGAGGCATCCTATTCCCTGAGCCAAATTTCGTCTTTCAAAAACAATTGAATTCACAATTCTCTTTGGAATTCCCAAAAGTAAATGCAAATTTGTATTCACCAGGGCTTGGGGAGGAAAATGATAAATGTTCAGTTTGCCTGAGAGATGAATTTAAAAATTGATTTTGTTACCTCTTCAAGCTTGCAGGCAGACAGTATGAAAAATATCTGTGCGTGTACATAAGGAGAAAAAAAAAATAATCATGGTCTTTTCATATATTTCATATCTTGCCTAAATGAGGAAGAATGAATCAGTAGCACCGTAAGTTTTATAGCAGTTTCTCAGCCTTGCTTTCCTGCACTGTTGTTGTGCTTGGCTCAGCATGATTAATCTCAGGTGAACCAAGAACTTGCCAAACCACGAGATGGTAATGAGTTGACCAACCATGTTGGGAAAGACCAAGATGCACATCTCAAAGCAGGGCAAGAGGAAGGACAGTATAACAACAGCCTTCCTGGCAAGGTAGAAAATTTAAAAGTACATCTGAAAACAACATTTTTGATGCTTATCTTTTTACATTTAGCATACGAAGTGAGTGAAAGCATTTCAAAGAAGCTCTAGATACGTGAAAGATACATACGTGATACTGGTTTGGGTCCCTGCTAGTTTGTGAGCTATCTCTATTGGAAATACCTCACAATTAGGAGGCTGGAAGGACATTACTGATAGCAGTTTGTATTGGGTGGAAGGAAAGATTTTTGACCTGAGCAAAAGATTTTTACTCTAACATGGTAACAATTCACAAAACTATGCCTTGGTAGTTACTGCTTGTTTTGAAAGCAAAGCAATGTCCTAAAGCATTTGTTGAGATGCGTCTCTCTCTACTGCGTAGAAACGTTAACTTGCTGCCAGGGTTGTGGTAATGGGAGTTTTGACAGCTACCAAAACCCTGGGTGAAAGAAGTGCAATGACACTATGATCGAGGTCTCGTTCACAATATGGTAATTGTGCTTCTCTGTGGCATCCAAGTGTGACTTGGGTGACCTGGGGCCCGCGGAGCTCTGTAGAGATGCCTGCTAAGACATGCAGTGCAAAGTCATTCATGAGAGTTTGTTAATGCAAATAAACTGGTACACCGGTGAGCTGATTTTTGGACGGAAGTCTTCAGGACCCAGATCACAGACATACACAAATTTTTGCCCAAGTATTCATTTTGTAGTTGCCAGAATCATGTGTTTTATGAGCAACTGAGGACATCTTGAGTTCCTGAGGCTTGTCAACCTCTCTCCAGTTTCCGTTCTGTCGTGCTGCCTCCACAGTCTCTTACTAGCAAACTGTTTCCAATATCCATCCATCTCTTGCTATTAACAGTTCCTGCAAAGCAGACCTGCTTTTCGTAAAGAAAGACTGTCTGGCCATACTTTTCCAATTACCCAGTGTTTCTACAGCTGAGAAGCTTCCACAGAACAAGCCTCAGAGTTTGTTTCTAATTCACCACCTCTCTTCCGTCTTAGGTCTGGGTACTGGTAGGCAAAAGTTCACAGGAGGTGAGCTTTCCAAGACCAAACATGGGCAGCATGCGTGTTCAGCCTTCCCAGGCCAAATTCATTAAATTGTTAAGAGTGGCTCAGCAGCAGCAGTGACCATATTTATTTTTTTTCTCAAAGTAACACGGAATCCCATTGGCTGGAGGGACTGAGCAATAAGTCAACCTCCTCTCCGTGCACTTCCCTGGCTTTTGTAGCCTCATCATTGCCTTCAAAGAACCTGTCAACAGGTTGAAGCCAGCTTGAAGAAGAGAGTCCAAGTAGAGCACTGCCCGCATAGCAGGAGACTACTCTGGGAGAGCCCTAGGCACTATGAATAGACTTGCAAGCTTTCCAAAAGTCTTACAAGACCCAACAGACACTTGCTTCTTTTAACTGATTTCCATCTTTCTTTGTGGCGTTGCAGTATAAATGCTCTTTCATGTGGTAGGCATAGTGTTTGGCTTTCTGCCTGGAGTTAGCTTTCTCTACAATCAGTGTCTGCGGCACAGGGAAGGCGAGGAGAAAGGCGCTTTGGTCACCCCGAGGCTCCTGGCCCAGAGTGCCACTGCAGTCTGCAGAGACCACTGTTATTTTTCCTTGGTTTTCTCCCATTTGCCACCAAAAACACCCTTTCTGTCAAGACTGGAAGTTGTGGGGCGCTGGGACACCTCCGCCCAGCTGAACTCACCCAGTTAGCCCTGGGAAGCTTTGGATCCCAGAAATACAAACCTGCCAACTCCCAGTAAGAGTACACATTTTCATTAACACGGTTACAAGGTCACGTTCATTGCCAACCATCATCTCACTTCAGGCAGTTGCTTGGGTTAAATTTCAGCCCTGTCCATCAAAGAAGTAGCTTTATAATGTCCACCATCCTTTTCCAGCCCCAGGAGAATATGTTCTGCAGGAAGTAAGGCAACATTTGGTAAAAATGGAATAATATGCCACCTAGTAGAGCACAGTCCAGTGACTTTTAGGTAAATGGCCTCTCACTTCAGTATCTCACCCAGCCATCTCTTGCCACATAAACAGGTAGTTGACTGTTCTAAGGAGTAGTTATGAGCTGTAGAGAAATTACTATCACTCATAACAAAGCATCCAACTCTACTTGTAAATGTGGAAGTGAAATAATTCATCTGCCAGATGATCGTACCTTTCTTGGTGAATTTCCAAGCATGATCTACCATTTTTTCCATCGTTTCAGAAGTTTGAGTGTATCAGATAATAGTGCATGTTTTCTTGTGCTGAAATTTCTTCTGAAATTGTGCTATGTGAGAAAATTTGGGTACTAAGAGTACCAGAGAGTGATAAAGCAAGCACAAGTCTCGGTTTTACTCAGGGCTAGGATCCCCTGCAGGCACTTGTCCTCGAGGTGTCACTTTCTTACAGGAATCTCCAGGTGTTTCAGTTGAATCTCACCTCTTGTTGCCTGAATTTTGGGGAACAAAGTTTCTTGGTCTGGATTGATGGTCCCATATTTAAAATATATTCATAATCTTTATTCAGCCTGGGTATTCTGTTTTGGTTGATTTTCTGTTATTTTCTACTGGGTGCCGTGTTGATTCGTCATGTAGGGAAAATCAGTGGTCTTTCAGATTTTGTCTTCCACAGTTTGTCTTTTGTGGAAGTTTCAGTCCTGTGATAATTTTAGGCTGCCCAGATTGCAGGCCACAGATGTTTGTGCTCCTGTGAGTCAGTCCCACTGCAGGTAAATAAATCCCTGCACGCGCCGAGATGTGGTCAGAACCCTGACCTTCTGTTTACACAGCTCTCAAAATTTTAAACAGCCTCTCTGATTTTTTTATGTTTCAGAAACCAAAGAAATTATAAGTTTCCTGCTTGATATTAAAACTAATTTGATGTGTGCTTGTGATAAAGGTATTTCCTTGGTGGCAGCTCCATTTCATTAGGGTTACAGTACTTTTGGGGGCTGAAGTAGAGTCAGACAATGCGCTGCAATGTAACTCTGCCTGGCAGATTCTTGGCAGTCGATTCCTACCTTTATGAGACTCCATTGTGTGGACATCAATGTCTCCTTCTCAACTGCTCTCCGACAGCAAGTTAGTGGCCATGAATTTGCCTTTCTAATGTTCTTAGGCGTTTTCTCATCCAGCTCGGACTCAAAAACTTGTGCTAGGGTTTCATCTGCTAGCTGCCACTTCTGAAGTATCATCTAAACAACAGTTCCAGCTGCTTGTCTGTTGCTGGCTCTTCTTGTTCATTTTCAGTGGTTTTTAGTAACTGAGGAGGTCTTCCTGCTCTGAAAGGAGGAAATATTCTGGAAGAAAGCTGGGCATGTCTTTGCATGGGCATAATCTCAAATGGGAGGCTTGAAGCTCAAGGTGGAGCAGCCCATCCATTCATGCTGTTGTGGGATCTGTTTTGAAACTGATTACTTGGAAGAAATATTTTATCCAAAATTCTGAGTTCTTCCACCAAAGGTAGCCCTCTGAGAGCCGAGGAGGGTGATTTTTCAAAAAAATACATCTCTTTTGGGATGGCTGATTTTCACTCAGTGAAAAATTGTGGACTGCTGGTCATTTAAAAATTTTCACTGTAGCTTTCAATTGCGTCAGAGGCATTTTGCAGTAGGTCTCATGTAACTCTCCTTTACAAAAAATACCTGTTGTAAATATAGGCTTTTATGCTTAAGTATTTGTTAGATTCAGTAACTCACATTAAAAACAAGAGCTTGTCTGTGCATAAGCTGTTCACAGTGAGCAAGATGAGAAGACTATTAAAATCAGTGGGAAGTCTGCTGCTGACTTGGAAGCGTTTGAGACCTTCCACCAGCCTTTGTTAGCAATGAGAGGTTGGTCAGCTAAAACACCCGGCGTTGTTTCTCGTCCCTTCCCGTGTTTCCTCTCAGCAACTCTGTAATGGCCACGGCCAATCAGCCCCACAGTCTGGTCCAGAACACTCTACTGTAGTGGGACAGGTATGGGTTGAACCCAGGCAGGGGCAAGAATCTGTGCAGGGGCCAATTACAGGCTAACCTGGCCCCAGGGAACATTTAATTTAACCTCTAAAAATTAAAGGTTAGCTTGTGTCCTAAAGCAGGAGGATCCAGTTCCTACCTCCCGTGGTTTTTTGTTTGTTTATTTGAATATTTATTGCTACAGCTTTGCCTTTCCATATTCAACATTCAACCTGGTTTTAATTCTTGCTGAGCTCTTAGTTTCAACATTGCCTCGTGGCGACGAGTTCTACCGGTAAATGATGAGGCTTTGAGGAAAGATCATTCTTTTTATCGGTTTTAAACACACCACCTTCAACTTCAGTGAATTTCCCCAGGTTCTTACAAGATGAGACACATCCTAGAAGTATTCTTTATTTGCCATTCATGTTCTCCTTCAGGTAAACAAGGCAATCTGTCCACTTGCTCCTAATACAGAAACTTGTAAAAACTCGTTCCTGTGATTGGCTAAATGCAACTTTTTTTTTTTAAGCAGACAAATAAACACAGTGGGGTATGTTTTCAAATGACCTTCCTGTTAAATTTGTGGAATTCACTCGCATTTGAACAGCTCTCAGTAGTCACCAAGCTTCTGTCAACTACAAACTAGCCCAGAAAGAGGAGCAGAGCGAAGTCAGCCAGGTTTTGTTGTTATTTGCCCCGCTCCAGTTCCCATGCACTGGCATTCTCCTGCTGGCCTCTTCACCCAAGTGTGTTGAGTGAAGAAAGCTTCTTCTATTCTATTTTAAAACTGTGTGTAAACATCAGCAAATGGATGGAGAATGGGCTCTGCCTTAAGCAGGTTGTTTTTCATGTAGTTCTGTTGAGGTAAATGGGGCGACATGGGAAGGCTTCTGTGTTTAACCATGACACCATGGCACACACACTACACACAGTGCAAATAAAATTTAAAAACAATTACTGCTTAAGACAGCATAGAGAGTGATTTCTGTAAACCTGTTATTTCTTGCCAGACTGAATGGGCTGGTTGGGGATGCTGATGTAAACCCTTTATTATTTATCTTTCACAGGTTGTAATTCATTTTTGCACAACAGCTAAATACATTTACATTTAAGGATTTTTTAAAAAATATTAATCTATTGTCTTATCTTGACAGATTTACAATGGTATAAAGTGTAGAGGAGTTACTGTATTCATCCATTTGCACTGTAAACTAATCTTGTCTCTGCATGTTGTTGCTTTTTCTTCCTTTTAAGTGGTATTCTCAGTGTTTTGTAGCACTTTCTTCTCTGTTTTCTTTGCAATGTACAGGTTTACTATGTTAATCCATATTGGGTTTATCTAATGCCTAGCTGCCCAAACGGCTTAAAAATAATGGGTCTAATGGTACATACATACACTGGTAGCTGGCTGAGTTTGAAAGTACTTTCAGCAGGAACGGGGAAAAAAAAGCTCTTTCAAATTGATTCAGAAGAGACATTTGTCAAGATGTTTCTTATTTAAATAATTTAAGAAATAATTAACTTACAGTGCAAACAAAAATCCATTTGTAAATCCAGAAGAATATGAAGGAAGATGTGTTTGTAAAAGACTGCCAGGAAGCTGGTCAACATTAAAATAAGCTAGTTGCTTATATTGTTCTCAGAAAATGGTGATGTGTTTGTTACCGTGCTTCTTGAGTATTGTAGAAGAAAACTGACTCAAGTTGATTTCAAATAACAATCAGGAATATGTGTGATGAGCCGCAGGAGAAAGGAAAGGGATTTGGGGTTGTGGTTTGTTTTTTTCTTTTTCTTGGCTATCATTAAAATTCTCGCTACCAGTACTTTGGCTATAACTAAAATTTGTTCCAGTAAGGGACAAAATTACCAAACTTTATGCTGCAGCCTCTGTTGAATCCTGAGCAGGAGCTATTGCAGCTTGGAATCGCGGCTCAGAAGCCAGTAGGAGTTTCTCGTATCTGAGGGCAGAATTTAATGTCTTGTGCTATTTGAGGCTTGGTGTTGGGCTCATTCCTAATCATTGAGGAGGGTTCTGGTAGATGTCAAGTGAAGAGAAGAATAGAGCACGCATCCTTCACCACTCAAGCCAGACAATGAAATTAGAAAATGGCACTGGGAGTTGATGGGAGAGAATTCCCTTGGATTCCTAGAGGAAGAATAAAACAAGAATGAATTAATTAAAAAAAAAAGAAAAAAGGAAGGACGAGAAANAAATGAGAGAAACCCTGCCAGAAGCCTCCTCAGGTTAAAGTCCAACATTAAAAACTGTATTGACTTTTCACATAAAGGCGCGTGTACTCACTGTTTCATCTGAGTTTCTGGTGCTGCATTTTTCAAATCTCTTACCGAGCAGTTTGCATGCATATGATGTTTGCAGCCCTACCCGCTCTTATTTGAAGGCTGTTTTCAGAAGTCATTATTGAACTATAGGATAAAAAGGTATAAGCATAATTACGTGTTAAAGAGAATAAATATGTTCTGCTAGATAGTTAACCAGATGAGGTTAAACAAGATAAGATGAATTCTAGTCTTTTTAGAAAACTGGCAGTCTTCATTTTAAGCTACAATGTAAAGTGCTTTATCCTGAGATTAGGTATTGTGGCAGAAGCTAAAACTGCCTTTTTCCCCTAACCGTGCCAGAATACAACCTCCTTTTCTTTCTGCGCTAACAAGACTGCTTTACCACCACAGCCCACTCTAAGTAATTAAATCAATCCTTTGTACTTACCGTATTCTCCTCTAGTGACGGTACTAGATCTGATTATATGCTTCATGCATATTCAAAGTACAGCACTGACAGCTCTTTAATGAGCTCTTACTTAATCAGTGCGAACAATGTTCATCTTGTTCTTTTTTTCCTCATACATTAGAGCTAGGAACAGTTGGGGAAAAAATGAAACATCCAGCATTCATTTGAAAAATATATTGTACTTTGAAAAGTGTCTAAGCTGGAGAAGTTGCATTCTGCCCTTTAAAAGTCTGATGGACAAATTGGATTACTAGTATTGGATTAAATAACAAATGGTTAGAGGAGAAATGAGAAAAGCTCGCTGTGATCACAGGCTTTAATATTTTTTGTTACTTATAAAGCTGAAGGGGTCTTTAACCAGTTATTAAAGTCAGGATTAATTTGTAATGGTCCAACTTACTAGCTTTAAAAGGGTTTTGTTGTTGTTGTTTATCAAAAACAATAGTGTAATGCATGTATTATGGAAAAAATTTAAGTTTAAGATCTGTGGGCTATTTATAGATTTTCAGCATCTTGTACTGGCTTAGATAAGGGGTTTGGATGTGTGGGATCGATTTGTTCTCAAGCATGGGGGTTTTTTGCTTCATTTAAATAATCTGTACAGTTTGTTGTGGTTTTTTTCCCCAAGAACAACACAGATATTTTCCCAATTTAAATTTTCAAGCATTTGTAGCAAGTCAATTAAGTACTTGTTTTACACTTGGAAAGTGGAAACAACAACCACCTCAGCAGCAGCTTGGGTTTTACAGAGTGAAACCGTGTTGAAGAAAGGCTTTTTCTAAATTTTTTATTTAGAAATTGTAAATGTGAGTTTAGCTTGCAGTATCGCTGCAGTAAGAACACTCAGTTTTTCTTTGTTGAAAGTGTTTCATGTGCATCCTTTCACCAAGAAAAAAAAATGAAGTAATGCTCTAATGCTAGTGTATTTGCTGAGGAGTTATTTAAATTTCTTATATATGGGAGTTCATCTTTATTTTGCTTGCCTGGGAAGAATTTGTTTCAGCTCCGTGCACAAGAATTTAAAAGCTGACGGTCGACAAATAAAATATCAGCATCGACTACTATTAATATTGCACACATGTGTCATTTCACTGATCAAAAAGGCCTTCGCTGGGGTAAAATTGGCCTTTTTCCAAATTGCAAGCTTTTTCTCAGCTTTTTCTTTTTTGCTCTTTCTTCTTTTGTTGCTGCCCGGGGATTTGTGCCTATCGCAGCCGATATCACATGACTGGTGTCAGGGCATCACATGGGTCCAAAGCGAATACAAAAACAGATTTAAAATTCTGTAAAAACAATCAAGACTTTGTTAATTCACTTTTAAACCAGCCTATTCTATATATTGCATGTGCTTTGGTGTCAGCGTGGATATATTAAAATAGGCACCTGTGCAGATCTGACACGACAGCTCCAAGCTTTACCCAGATCTTTTCTCATTATATGTTGCAACTAACTCTGTTTAGGAGGAATTCATTAATAGGAAGAAGATTATATCTTAAGTTTATGTTCTTAACCTGAAATTGCATGGTACAAAAGTCAATGAAGTCAGATCCACCACTGAGCCAAACACTTTGGAGACATTTATCTCTCCCATTTCTTTTTCCAGGCTTGCAGAATTAAATGCATCAAGGGCTTGTATTAATAATCTTTCAGCCAGACATCCCAGTCCACCCCAAAACTAAGGAGTTAATTGAAATGTTACTGTAGCCATGGATGTCTGGTTGTGAAAACTTTGCCACGTTGCTAGTGAAAAATCTCATGAATTACAGAAGAGACTGGTCATTTTGCAAGGATCAAAAAAAAAAGCAATCTATCCCCTTCCTCTTGACTTCTCCCCTAAATAATTTTCAACTACTTGGTGAATTTCAACAAAAGGTTGGTAAAACTGGTTATCATCTACTTCTAAAAGCAGACCCTGTTAGATGTACCAGTACAGCAGCAAGGTCTTTGATCTGTAACTTACCAGCAAAGTGTACTGAACTGCTGAATATTGTTGTAAATGCCGTGGTGTGATATTTTAGGCACAAAACCTGAAGTGGAGGTCTTGGGGGAGAGCATTTCTACATGTCAGAGTTCTTCTTTCATTGCTCCATTGCCCCAGGAGCTGGACCCTGCTGCTTTTGCTTGGAAAAGCACTGCGGGTCCATCCACGCTTTGGGATGCTCTGTCCTTCTTGTCTCACTGCTAGCAAATAGTGACCCTAAAAGCACCCTTCCAGAAAGTTTCATCGACCAGGCACTTCCCAGGGGGATAAGTGGATATGGGTGGATGTCTCCTATCAGAAAGAAGAGCATGCCAAATGTAACTTTTTCTTACTGTGTGGGTCCACCAGTTCCACCCCAAGCTGACCCACTTCCCTGTTCATCCTCTTCTCCTGCCCTTGTGTAGATGCCTCAAGCCCAAAGGCTGTGGCAGAGGGAATCGAAGAGTTTGGAGAAGGCTGGAAACCTTCCCTTGCAGGCAGGAGGTTCATAGCCTGGTGAGGGTGTGATTCTCCACGTAGGTCTGGGCTGGCACACTACTGTGGCGATGTGAACATCACGTAGGGAGCTCGAAGGGAGCTCGTAGGCTGCAAGCATCTGAAACGCTCCCATCCAGAAACTGAACGCTTTGGTTTAGGGCAAAACAATATTTTTCTGTGTCTTTCAAGCTCCAGGTGCCAGAAATGGCTTCTCTGCCCCTAGGGATCCTCTGGTTTAAGTTAATAAGGTAGCATCCCCAAGTGGGCAGCACTTTGCATCAGAGATTTCTATCCCCTTTACAAACACCAAAGAATTAACTTTTAGCACCCTTGCAGGATCAGTACAGGTGATTATTCCCATATTGCACACGAGGTGCTTAAACTCAGACATCTACCCACACTCTCCCAATGAAGTGCTACCAAAGCTGGGAAACAAACTCAGAAGACCCAGCTCATGCTCCTTTGCCTCTATTCCGAGTTTATTCCTAGATTAGTTTTAACCCTATGAAATGTGTGAGTTTAATTCAATGAGGACCATATAGCCTTTTCTCTTCAGCTCAGCCTGAGGGATGAGAATGGCAGGTTTCCACAGAAGCACAGCCTCCACAAAGGATTTCTCCTAGTCCCTGAGCTCAGAGAGAGTGGAATTTTGGCTCAGCAGCCCTGCTACTTGGAAAACACGGTCAGGAGCCTTCTGAAAGGCTCATCTGCCTTTCACTCATGGTGCAGGGGTGGTGAGACAGAGTCTCAGCGAGTCTGGTAGAGCTTAGCACTGCCTGCAGGTAGGCTATGGAGAGTCCTGGTCCTGATCCTGCCTGGGGTGGATGTGGGCTAGGGGAAGTCCATGCATACACACATGGGGACCCTTGGATCCCAAGATGATTTGTATTTGTGCAGATGCTCCCTTTGGTTGCAGGTTGAGGACAGGAGCAGCTCTTTCCAGCTCATCTGGAAGAGCAGCCATGAGCACAGAAGCTGAGCAGGTGCCCACACCTTGGCCAAGAGTTCAGGATTAGCATCTCCTCTGCAGCTACTTTGATCCCACATCATCCTGACTGTGCTGGCTTTGCAGGGGTGAAGTGCATCCTGCCCACAGGGATTGTTTTTGTGTTTGGTGATGATCTTTTAGCAGTAAGGGTTTTTTCACTGGAAGCGTTGCAACTACATAGTTCATTCGGGAGAATTTAAAATACACCGTCCTTTTAAAAGGTATTTATTTAGGTCAGGGTATCAGCATGATAAAGAACTCTAAAATGTATCCTGGAGAATGGCTGCTTTCAAAGATTTATTTATAAAGCAGGTAGGACTTGCAGTCATATGATATTTTTACCATTTGAGAATACGCCTTGTCATGCTCAGTGATACTGGCAACTCTGATACTCCAAAACCTGAAGAGAAAATCTGTACCTCAGTTTGTGAAATGCCACATAAGTAATGAAGTTCTTTTAACTGCAGGAAGAAACACGGAAGAAGAAGAAGCTATGATGCAGGAGTGGTTCATGCTGGTTAATAAGAAGAATGCCTTAATAAGACGAATGAACCAGCTTTCTCTTCTGTAAGTACAGATGAACGTATGTATTTTCAAAAGGATGATTTACCCTTCAGATAGATGCAAAACTTTTTTACTCTCTTCCCGTTAGATTTCAAAAATAACCCCTCAAAAGTGAGTAGTGTGGATGTGTTACACATCAAGTAACTTGTTTTTCTCATATTTCAGACTTGAAAATGAGAAGCGTGCAATGACACAAGATTAGCCAGAGCTGTGAAAAAAGAAATTAAAGAAATATTAAGCACTGTTACATTTTCAAAGGCCCAACAGTAGAATAAAATTACATTTTAGAAATGCACAGATAGATTTGGATTGTTCCTCAGATGAAACGGGTGAAGTCTATTCAGAGAGAGCCAAATTTGAGTCACTTCCTGCTTTGTAGAAAAACCTCAATCCCATCTCTAGTTCAGCAGCACCAGGCTGCTGAAGGGATGTCAGTAAATCAGTCGCAGTGCAGTGATACCACTGATACTGCAAAGTAAAGACAAATAAACCTTTTCTCACTGGCGGTGTTGAGGAAGGGAGAAGTTGCTGCTCGTTTTCAGAGGCATTCTGCCCTGAGTGCTTCTCTTCCAGCTTCTTTCAGTTTGATATTTCTTTCCATAATGCCACCTAGTGTAGATGCCTGCATACTTCCCTGGGAAGAGCCTCTGCTCACCTATCTCCTGCTGGGTCTGAACTTGACAGAGGATTTTACCTGCGAAATATTAATCTTTCTAATCCCTTGTCTAATTTTTGTTGTTGATTGGGGCAGAATGTATATAGAATAATACTTCCAGTGTCACATTATCTTGGTGACTCGGTTGATGCTGGAATTTGCTCATTAGATCTAGAGGAATATTTTATACTCTGGACGTTCCACAACAGCCGCTCCGGAGACGAATATGAAATAATTGCATCCTGTAGCACAGTGGAGTTAAACTGACAGAATTAAAGCCGACCTTACATGAAATGAAAAGGCCCTGTTACTGAATAGGCCACCTGAGCCAGGTTTTAAGTTTGTGTATCATTTGTTTGGAGTAGCTTAAAGTTAAAGAGAAAAGTCAGTTGCGAGTCCTAAAATCAATGTAAGTTAAAGGTGCTTTTAAGCGTTTAATGATTTAGTAATTAACATATTGATGAACATTTGCAACTTGCCTAGGGAAAAAGAACATGACCTAGAAAGGCGCTACGAGCTGCTGAACCGGGAGCTGAGAGCAATGCTGGCTATCGAAGGTAAGAGCAGTGCTGGGGACTGAGGGGGAAGAGTGCTCACTGCCGGACGGGTTTGGGACCTGGAAGTCCCGAGCGTGGAGGCTTCTCTGAAGCCCGTTAGCAGTGCTGATATTTGCATCACTTCAAGTGACAGCACACGGCAAATGTGCTGAGGCCCCAATCCCATTCTCAAGTTTTCTACAGGATTAAAAAAAAATTTTTTTTAAGTATCCAAGATGCAGAGCAAAGAAGTACGGTCTTGTTGCAATAAACTTTGAAAACAAAGTGATGAGGAGGTAGAGAATGTGCCTAGGGTTTTCAATTTTTTGTTGCAGTAGTGCTCTCTTGGTTTTCCTGCGGCATCGTACTTCTTTTGGTGCCGCAGAAAAAGGAAGGGGTGACCCACAGAAGAGGCCCTCTTCCTTTTAATGTTTCAGACCTGTTCTACAACAATACCTCACTGGGGGAAAAAAGTCTCCTTGGTTTTGGTGGTAAAACACTACGTTTGTCAAGTAAATATTTCCTCACAAGCACCAGCAGGATTAGTGCGATCCTGTTGCACAGTTTCTCCCGTCTCTGTGACTCTCCCCAGTTTAGTCACCTTACCTGAATGGAGGTAACACTCAGGGGAAGATTGACACGGGATAAATGAAACAATTGCATCCTTTCCATAGGGCTTTCCAGTGAATTGTACAATAATCCTTGGGATGATTCATAATAAAAAATAAACATCCAGATAGCTTAAACCATTGCTTGCATTATTTTCTTATTTAAATATCTTAAGTGTTTTCTTAATGCTGCACCGCTTATACCTCTCAGTCACAAATGCTGCCTTATAGTTCAAAGATGTTTGCTTTAAAGTTAATCCTTTGGGCTCTGTAAAATGGACCTTTTGTCTAATCAATGCAAATTGATTTTGCTATTCTGTATTGACCTCTCAACCCTTTGACTGTCCATGGTAATTTCTTTCTTCACCTGATAAGGTACCTGATCCATAATAAATCAATTCTAATTAGTTTGGAGACTTCACTGGGAGCATAAGTTTGTTGGAAAAAAGCAGCAGGTTTCAGGTAGCTTTTTCATATCTCTCCATCTGTGGTTATATTTTTTGCATAAGACTATCTTTACTATACTCTTGGATAATCCTGGGTCATAAATATATACATTGCTGTTTGCAGAGACAAGCCAGATTAATTTGGAATCGTACTGATGAAATACTTAAAACGTAAAATAATCTAAAACTAGAGAGGAGCTAAGAGATACTGGATTTAAGTCTAAACTTTCGATGTTTAATTGCCTCATATATGTATACTGCCTTGGAATGTCCTGGCAGCAGCCTTTGAATGTCTAGCAGCTCGTGCCATTTACACATTGTCTGGAACAAAAATGTTTTTTTAAATTTCTTTTTGTAAGTTCAGAGAGGGATGCCCAGACTCCAGAAAATCATCTTTTTTCCCTCTCCCTTGTTTTTTACTTTCTTTTTTTAATTGCTACTGGCAATATGGTAAACAGAGGTTTAGGAAGCAAACCTAAGTGCTAGAGAATTTTGGTTATTTTGTGGGATTATTTTATTTATGCAACAAAGTCCTCATTTAGCATTTTAGCTCTCAATAAGATTATTGGTCTTCTTGAACTTTTAACAGTTATCTGCCTTTACCCAAAAAACATATTAAAGGAGAAACTCTTCCAGGAAAATGCCTGTGAAAACTCAAAATATGCCTTTGTGACATCTCACTTCTCGATAGGTGCATCAGTGTTTCCTGTGTTCAGAAGATGCAAAGATGCACTTTCTGGGAAGCACTGCTAAAACCACACCATTTCCAATGTGATTTCTCTGAAGAAGCAGGGGCTGCCCGGACAGCCCAGCACTGTCGGCTCCGAGGCCATTTAGCCAATTGCTAATGAGTGCTTGGGCTCCCTGAAAGAGTTGAAAAGGCAGATCTCAGTTTTACCAGCAACAGTGCCAGAACTGAAGTATATGGGCAGGGGAAAAAAAAACACGTATATATCATCTATATGCATAAACACGTATATATATGTGTGTGTAACAGGATGGGAGCGGTTTGTTTGTCTAAAAGAAAGGCAGAACACACCAACCCAAACTGGAACTTAAAAAAGAAAAGTCTTTGAAAGGTGGTAATTACTGTTTTGGTAAATTGCTCTAACTCTTCCACGCGTGACTATGCTGTTTAAAAATCTGTCAACCAATTTACTTAGCTGGCTGATGACAGGGGGAAAAAAGGAGAGAAAAGGGCTTTGCAGAAGGTGGGAGCCTGCTGATGGCAGATAAAGGCGGTTCTGCCGTGCCTGCTTGGGCAGCGTGCGGGCAGCGCTGGCGGCCGGAGGTGCTGCCCGTTAGGATGTTCAGTGATGTGGAGACAGTGGCTCCTTCCCGGCCGCTCCTATGGAGGCGCCGGCAGCTGAATGGCCTTTTGGAGGGTTACGGCACTTCACGAGGAGCACATGAATGACCCAGGGTGGTAAAAAAAAGGCATACTCCCCCCCACCCCTCCCCCCCGGAGCCGTAGAGATAAGAAAGAGGGAGTTAACGCACTGCCTGCTTCCAGCTAGAAAGTGTTCCTCTTGGACTGTTCCGACCGAGAAAGGCCGGAAACCCCTCTCTAACAGGCCAAAGAAAATGCAGGTAAACGGGGTCCGTTTTCACCTCTGCACCTCCCCAGGCGTCCTGCCTGGCTGTTTGGAGCCAGCTGCTCCTGTACACAAGGTGCTGCTTTTCTGAGCCTGGTTTTTACTGCGGCTGCAGCTGAGTGCCGGGATGCCTCACTTTCAGCTACCTTTCCTCTCCCTCCTTTCTTTTATTTTTTTTCAGTCGAGTTTTAATGCCTCCTTAGAAAAGATAAGTTCATTTTTGCACACCTTGGGGTGGTGTGTTCATTTTCTGCCCAAGAAATGGATCTTCTTTTGGATTTTGTACATCTTGATTTATTCTTGGCTTATAGTTTGAAGTGGGTGCTCTTCTAAAAGGATTTATGCATAGGTTCACTATTTTTGTAGTTATGGTTTATATGATAAGCTTTTTATATTTAAAATCAATATGTAATCCTGTGGAGGAGCTTATCCTCTAAAACCCCATTTGTAAATCTATTTTAGCTTTGTTACACCGCGCAGCCACAGTATTCCATAGATTGATTAGGTTCAGCAGCAGAATCCTATCAAATGGCCTGCTCTGATGATGATGCAAACTCTTTCAGGATTGCTAGTTGACTGGAACTAAAGATAAGACATGACTGCAATCCCCCAATGTGCTCTTTACAAAACTAGTGTTAATTTTCATCAAAGTGCCGGGCTTATTTATTATAGTGGCAAGGTTGAAGGTTTTACTATGAGAACTTTCAACCATTTCTGTTAAAGCATTTCTATCGGAACTGGACGTCTGTTTGCTCAAAGTAATTATCAGTTTCAGCAGTGGGGGGGGGGGGAAGACAATGTTAAGTCAATGAAGATGAATAATTGAAAACATTTCTACTTCAATGTGAATTTAGCAAACTCTGTCATTTTAAACTGCCCGTTGCAAGTGGTGACGCGGGGGCTTTAGCTTTCAACACTTTTAGCTCATATACAGCCTCAGAGCTTAATCCTATTTTTGTCCAGAGTGTAGCTTTTATAACAGTATTATTCTGAAATCTTCAAATTAATCACAGCCCATATTGTAGCTTCCCAGAGCTGCAGTCAGCCTGGGTAACTGTATGTGACAGGTGTTATAGGTAATCCTGGCTTAAAAGGCACAACAGGTAGGAATCAAACTTGAACACAGTTGCCTTTTTAAACGTAGCGATGCTTCCTGAAACTGTTGCCCAGCAGTATTTTGTTGGATAAAACAAAATTGCAAGGTAATCACCTATAAGTAAGTATTTAAATACTTAGAGTCAGTTCCCCTTTTAACCAATTGCTGCTCGAGTCTTTATTTATTTTGGGGGGAGGAAAGGCAGACTCCTTTTCTAGAAATGGAAGTAAAATTGCAAGGGAATATTTCTGCCAGCAGGTTTTCCCATGGCGTATTTCAAACATTAATAATAAGCAAATGCAGAAAAAAAACCCCAAACAAAACCCAAAACAAATACACGGTTTTGTTCCATGAAATCCTAATAGGACATGATTTACTTCACAGGGCTGTAAGATGAAGCAACCAAACCTGTAGCACTTAGGAAGGGATTTAACAGAGAAAAAGAGTGAGGGACTGAGCAAAATATATACTGAAATATTCTGACTTGTTTGCTCTTTCAAAAACTAAAGTTGCTGCTGCAACTGGAGAACAGGGGATGAACAAAAAAAAAAAAAAAAAGCTTTAAAAATAAGAGGTGAAAACCATCAAAATGGCAAAAAATTAAATAAAGTCCAGGTAAAGACGATGGATTTCAGGTGCCTTTTCATCCAGAGCTTCATGTGCCCAGATGTGCCAGGGACCCTGAGTCTCTGCACAGTTCCTAGCTGAAGCTGGGGGAAAGTTAACCTGAAAGTTGGGGACCACGTCTGGGGGGAAGCAAACAGCCCTGAAATCCTCTGCCATGTCTCTCTCTCTCTCTTCTCTTCTGTCTGGCGTGCTGCCGTGGCCCTTTTCAGGGCGGTGTTGTCATGCTGAGATCTCATTGCCTGTGAGGGGCTTTATTTGTGGGGCAAAACGCTGCGGTTTGGGGTAGCTCTGACTCGCAGAGTGGCAGAATAGTGTGTTTTAAATGGGTTGAACTGAAGGAGCTTTGCCCGAAAGGAGCAGAAGGGGAAGCAGCAGTGAAAATCGAGACACTGCTCCAAGAAGTAGCACCTAAAAGGCTGCTACCCAAATTAAAGCAGCTTTGTGGCAGGAAAAAAAATGGCTTGGATTAGCAGTAATTTTGGCTGCTAACTCCCCTTCTAACCTGTGTACACCTGGAAAATTATTTCCTTAGCAACGGTGGAAGGGAAAGGACACATTAAAATAAATAAATAAATAAAAGAAAATGAGGAAGAAAAATAAGGAAAACCAGGAAAAGAAGGAGAAAAATGAGAAAAACAAAAACTCCCGGGAGCTTTCGGCAGTGCCCTGCCAGGCCGGTGCTCCGGGAAGGGCTCTGGTGCCACCACAGCGGCTCCCCCGCTGCCTGCAGAACGCGGCCGTGCGTGCTGGCTGCTCGCAGTGCCTGCACACACGTGTCGCCGTGGGTTTTCCTGCGTGCTGCTTTTCCTGGAGCTCGCTCGTGGGCCCGTGTGCCCAGGCAGACGGCGAGGAGGGCGCGATAAAAGCGGTTACACATTCCTGCCTTTCTGCCGCTCTTCCAACCTTTATTGCATGATGATGCATCTAATTTTTAATTTGTAAATACAAGGCTGAATTCCCTCTAGCACCACTTGCTTTCATAAAGCTTCTGAGCAGTTTGCTGTCTTGAATAAATTTGGCTTTGGAGGGGGGTCAGGGGGATTTGAACCACCGCATTCTTGCGGGGTTTGTGAAGATTCACATGGTAACCGGTGGGGAGCATTGTTCGGGTTATCTGAATAAGCACCAGCCATGTGAGTTTTAACATGATCGCCCAGGGCAATGGAGAGCGCGGGAGGGTGGGGGAGAAAGCCAAAAGGACTGCACCCTCTCTCCCCTTCGCCTTCGGGAAGTGCGGCCGGGGAGGAGGAGGACACCGCCCGGCCGGTGGCGATGGCTTCTCCCGGTGGTTGGGTGTTTTTTTTGTTTTTTTTTTTTTGAGCTGGTGTCCTCTTTCCCTCCCGCTCCTCAATTGTCCTGCTATCTCCCTCATAATCTACTGCTCCTGCTTTTCATTGTTTACCTTCTTAATGAGGGAGGCGGGGAAGGCTGGGGCTTGACTGACAGCGACAAGCCCTCACGGTCTGGCTGGAGAGCCGGAGGCTGCGGGCGGCCCCGGGGGGTTGCGCCGGGCCGGGCCGGGCCGGGCTCCGGCGGGCCGCGGCCAGAGGAATCCCTTTGGGAATAGCGAGGCGGCCCGCCCGCCGCTGGCTGCCAGCGCCGGGGGTGGAGGGGCCCCGCGATATTCTGTAGCAAGTGTATTTTTACTTCAAAGTGGGAAATGCTAATTAAGCGATACCTGCCTTTAAAGTTACTGCGGAGCATATGGTGCGCAGTGTGAGATTCCTCCAGCCGCTGAGAGCGGGCGAGGAGTGCGCAGAGAGGGAGCCGGGCTGCGGGAAGCGGGCATTCCTCCGGGAGGGCAAACCTGGCAGTGGCCGTGCCCGCCAGCAGACACAGGCGTGGGAAGAAACAAAACAGAACAAATTTTACACTAAAAAAAAAAGGAAAAAAAAAAAAAAAGGAAAGAAACCCCCACCCAAACGACCCCCAAATCATTGCTGAGCTCCCCCAAGCCAAGGTGGGCGAAACGCCGCCGGGCTGCGCTTGTCCCGGCAGTAGCCTCGCTGGGGAGAGAGGCCGGAACCGGGCCGGGCCGTGCCAGGCTGCGTTGGGCTGTACCGGGCCGGGCCGTGCCAGGCGGCGTTGGGCTGTACCGGGCCGGGCCGGGCCAGGCTGCATTGGGCTGTACCGAGTTGGGCCGGAACGGGCGCGGTTCCTGCCAGGTTGGCTGTGCCGGGCGCTGGCGGCCGCGGCTCTCACCGCTGCTCTTGTTGTGCTTCTCCCGCAGACTGGCAGAAGACCGAGGCGCAGAAGAGACGAGAGCAGCTCTTGCTGGACGAACTCGTTATTCTCGTTAACAAACGGGACGCGCTGGTCAGGGACCTGGACGCCCAGGAGAAACAGTGAGTCGGGCAAAGGGGGGGGTCCCCGCCGAGCCGCCACGGTCCCCACGGAAAGTTTGGTCCAAGTCCGCGGGCGCCGTGGCCGTGGGGGAGCTCGGCGTGGCCGCGGAGGCGAGTGGGGCCGGCGCGCATCCCGCGCAGCCCCTCACCGCGCCTCCCGCTGCCTCTTTCCGCAGGGCCGAGGAAGAGGACGAGCATTTGGAGAGGACCCTCGAGCAAAACAAAGGCAAGATGGCCAAGAAGGAAGAAAAATGTGTTCTCCAGTGAGCGGCCTTCCCGCGGCAGCAGCGAAATCGCAGCGCGGCTTTCTACTGTTTTTAAAATGCCGACATGAGACTGGGGAAAAAAAAAAAAAAAGATGTTTTGGAAAAAAAAAAATTAAACTTTTTTCGATTTTCTTAGGCCAGATCTAGGCTGCGCCGGGCCCCACTCCGTTGTTTTTTTGTTTTCCATTCAAGCGAACTCGCGTTGTCCCATGATTTCCGTGTGGGCTCAGCTCTCCTGCCGAAAGCGTTGGAAATGGAATCGCCGAGACCCCTGGCGTGCGGGCGATGCCGGAGATGGGAGGAAGGAGGAGAAGAAATAGTCTGTCCTGGTTTCTGTAGCTGGAGGAGGGCTGAGTTTTAAAATAAAAATGTTTTTGTCGTAATAGGATTAGAGAGGGGGATATAGGAAAAAAAAATCATTGGGAATGGTTTCATCTAGTCCTGCCATATGTAATACTTAATAAGCTACCTACATTTTATAGTTAGGTCAGATCCACCCCAGTTATTATTAAAAATGTGCTGTATTTACCAGTGGTTTATTACATCAGTTTTACATTTCCCCGGGAGTAGAGCCGAGCTGCTCTGGTTTACTCGGGGGGCTTCTCCCCCAGAGCTGGCGCAAAACCCTGGGAGCGGCTGCGAGCAGAGTGGGGCAGCCCAGGGCAGAAGACCGGCCCGGCCCGGGACAGCGCGACACTTCGCACCCGCGTCCCGCCGCGGACCGGGCCGGACCGGACCGCGCCGCCCGCTCCGCGTTATTTATTGCGCCCGGCCGCGTTCCCCACCGCACCCCGCCCCGTCCGTGTGCCCCCAAGCGTGTCCCGCGCTCGCATCGTCCCTTCGTGGAGCTCGTCTCGTTTATTTATTACAACACCGAGTCATATATAAAATTTTCAATAAAACCCGAATCTTTCTTACCGTAACTGCCGCTTTCCTCTTTACCTGGGAAACTCCCTTCACCCCCCCTGCCCGTAGTCGGCCGGGGAGGGGGCTTGGGGGGCGGGAAGGGACCGATCCCGGCGGGGGGGCAGCGGGGCTCCGGGCCACCCCGGCCGCTGCTGCTTCGCCAACGCAACGAAAGCCACCGGACGGAAAAGTTTTTCGTTTGATTTTAATAAAATGTAACTCGGGAAGGGGGAGGTAAAACTTTTCCCCCGGGGGCCGGTGCCGCCCGCCGGTGGCTTGGGGGATGCACGGCCAAAGCCCGGCGGCGGGAGCGCAAGGAACGGACCCGCCGGGAGAGGAGCGGGCGAAAGGAACCCGAACCGTGCGGGGTCGCGGCTGCCGCTGCGAGAGAGAGCCCAGCAGCGCCGGCAGCTCCAGGTGCAGCTGCGGCCCGCGGCCCGCTCCGCTCTGCGCCCTCCCGCTCTCACCAAAAAAAGTCCCTTGTGGAGAAGGGAAGCTCCCGGGTTTGTGCGAGCGGCCGCCGGTGCCGCGGGATGTTCCGGCCTGGGAAACTGGGGGCTGCCCTGGGGCCCGCAGGTGCGTTTGGCCCCAGTGCGAAGTTTGGGAAGATGCTCCGAGCACCCCCGCGCCGGGGGGGGGCTGAGGCAGCGGCCTCCGCCGTGCTCTTCTGCCCTCCCGTAAAAATACAGCGACTGGGGACGGCAGGAAGCGCGCTCCGAGGGCTCCGCGGCTGCGGAGCGCGGCGGAGGCTCGGGAGGGGAGAGGCGGCAAAGCCCGCAGCGCTGCCTGCCCAGCCGGGCACCGGGAGCTGCTGAGCCTCGAAGCGGGGGCTGTCACTGGGACGAGGGGGGCCGCGAGCGGGCATCCTCCCCTCCTAGGGGCGCCGGTGTTTGCCTAGCTTTTAAAGCGAAAAAAGTAACTCGGTCGCTGGGCTGAGGGAAAAATAAGTGTGTGTGTGTCCCCCGTATTTCGCCCCTAGCCCGGCAAACAGGCCGCAGGAGGCCCCCGCCCCACTGCCGGACCGAATTGCCCCTGCCCTTCGCCGCCGCCGGGGCCGGGGTCGCGCAGCCCAGCCCCCCTGCCCACCCGCAGCTCCCGCCCTGCCGCCGACCTTACCTGGGCGCAGCGGGGAGGGCGCCGGCTCCGTCCGGCGGAGGGAACGGGGGATCGGAGTCGCCGGGACCGTCACCTCGGGGGGCTGGCGAGCCCCACGCCCGCCCTGCCCGCAGCCCCCGGCCGAGCCTGTGGGGAGGCGTCCGCAGTTGGGGATTGGGCAACCGCGGGAGTTGCGGGAGGCTTGGGGGGGAATAGATACCCCCTGGTGTGTGTGCGGGGGGAAAAGCCTCGGGGGGGCCTGCTGCCCGCCAGGACCGGGGCTGCCCCGGCGGGGCGAGTGATGGGAAGGCGGCGGGGGCGGGGGGGAGCGCAGCCCGAGCCAGGAACTGCCCCGGCAGGACCGGGGCAAAACGGGGGAGAGGGGCTGGAAGGGGGGAGAACTGCCCCCGCAAACTCTTCCTCCTCCCTC
Organism: Mystacornis crossleyi; assembly: GCA_013400655.1. Classification (NCBI taxonomy): domain Eukaryota; kingdom Metazoa; phylum Chordata; class Aves; order Passeriformes; family Timaliidae; genus Mystacornis; species Mystacornis crossleyi. The sequence goes on from VYZQ01051879.1 coordinate 222,062, forward strand.
CTCCTTCCTTTTCTTTTTTGTGAATGGGCCGCGGCGCTTTTGTTACGGGGAGAAGAAGTGCCCGTGTCGCCGACTTTTGCGGGAGAGCGGAGGAGCTTGCTAGCCTCCTTCGCTCTACTCACCGGCTCCCGTCCTCCCGGCTTAGACGGTTCCCTCCTCGTACAGGAAAAATATTTGTAAAGAAGGGGGGAAAAAAACTCCAACAACAACAAAATAAAACGGGGGGGATACTCTTCCCCTCGGGAGACCGCGCTCCGATCGGGGCCGGCGGGCAGCGCCTTTGAACATTAGCTCGCTTTCAGCTCCAGTGCAATTAGAGGGAGTTGATTTGGGGAGACCAACAAAAGCTGCGCACCGGAGCCTCTTTAGAGGTCCGGGGCCGCTCCGCCGCCTGCGCTGCCGCCGCGCCCCGACCCCGCCGCCTCGAGCAACGAGTGGGGCCCCGCGGAGCGGCGCGGAGGGTCCCGTGTCACCTCGCCCCCCTCCCCGCCACTCCCTTGTGGCCCCCGCCCTCTCGGCCCCACGGCGCGCAGCAGCCCCTAAATTCGGGACACGCGGGCAAAGGTGCGGTCACTGTAGTTTTACTGGTATTTTAAAGCACAAAGTTTGGGAGAGCCTGCGGGCATCGGGATGGGGGGCCGCGACACCGCCTCCCCTCCCCAGGAGCGCCCTCCGTGCCGGAGAAGGCGGCGGCCGAAACTTTTTCTGCGGTCTCCTCCGGTGGCAGGGACGCGGAGGGCGGCGCGGAGCGGCGTGGCGGGCTTCCCGAGGGAGGGGGCAGAGCTGCGCTCTCGCGGAGCGACCCCCCCCTCTTCCGCACTTCTCCAACAATTCCCACCACCCGCCCTCTCCGCGGAGGTTGCGCGGGGCCCTGCGCGCCCGCCCCCTGAGCCCCTCGCTCGGCCGGCCGGCTCTCCGCGGCGCCGGGGTCGGTGCGCGGGGG
>VYZQ01051883.1:46474-133323 GCA_013400655.1 Mystacornis crossleyi
ACCACCACCTTTTGAAGATGAGTGGGATGTTGTGTCCTGTATGGAAGAGATGGTTAATATTGCATGGACTTGTTTTCTGAATTCCAAGACAAAAGAAAACTGCAATGTGTGAATATCTGCTTGATAACAAATAATCACCCTTTCATTCCTTTTNCCTAAGCCACATGTACCTTTTTTTTTCCCAAGACCATGAAGCTGTAACAGTTCTATACAAATGATGAAATACCAGTTCTTGTTCTCTTTGCTGCTCTTCACCACAGAATTTTGCTAATGACTCTTTCTGTTCCCAGACACACAGTCAGCACAGCACACACTAAGCAACCCCAATCTTCTCCCACCCTTCCACTTGCTCGTGAAGCAAGAACACACGAGCACGAAGCAAAAAACATGGTATAAAAGAGGTAGTGAGAGCTCACAGAGAGGAATTTAAGGGGTAAGAAAGAGCTGGGAAAAACCTCCAAGGAGGAACACACTCAGAGAAAAACTAAAGCAATAGCTTAATATTTTGGTCCTGTCGTGCACGTGGCGCTGAGCTCTGCCCGGGTGCCACAGCACTGCTGCAGTGGGCATGCTGAGTACTCACTGCCTGCCCCAGGTGCTCAGCATCACACAGCAACTGGAAAGAGTAACTGAGAAAAATCTTCTACACCATGCAGCCATGTAGACTGTGTGATCCAGCACAGCATGGCCCCAAGCACAACCAAGCATGAGGTCCTACAGTGCTGCTGAAAGCTGCTGAGTCCCAGTATGCATGTTTCTACATGGAAAATCCTACAGCGAAGTTCAGCACACCCTCAGTGAATGGAATTACTTTAGCCACAGTTAGATGTGGTATTGTAAATGATATTCCTTTCCTACGATGTAAAGCTAAACACTTAACACTCTTCTAGTGTTCCCCAATACAGTGACTTTCTACAAAGGGATTGATACAAGAACATGCTCAGATTTCTGAAAGCACGACAGCAGATCTCTTCAAATCAAACAAACAAACAAAAAAAACCTGGTTAAAACTGGGCATCCAGAGCTATCAACAGTGACATACAGTATAATGACCAGGACATATCAGGTCACTTTATTTTTCTTGAAAAGATTTAGTCTCAAACACCAAACTTTGTAACATGCATGTGCAAATCAAGGCAGAAGAGGCTGGAAACAATATGAAATGAGGTGGACCTCAAACCAGATCTGTTAAAGGTATGTTAAGCTCAAAAGCCATGGCAGCTTCCAGCAAACAAAATGCAGACAGTTCCTGCTATAATTGTGCATCTGAAATATAAACCAGCGTAGTACCCAAACCATTCCTAAGAGATACAAGACACAAGACCTCGTGTCAGGATAATCCTCAGTACAATGCATGTGTTAGGAGGGGGGAAAAAGTAGGATGCAAGACACCCTGGTAACCCTGGAACCATGAAAGCAAATCCCATTAAGCACCACACTAAAATACCTTTGGCAGAAGAGGATGTATGTAATCAGCGAAAAAGTGCTTTTGTGCATAGTAATGCACCCACATCTGTCCAATGCATATTTCATAAGAGTGAAGAACATTTAAGGTTAAATGGAAAACTGCTGCGCTACAAACATTTTTCTTGAGCACTAAATGCATTAGTTTTCTAAACCAATCAGCAGGCTGGGTACTTAAGAAAGGGTATGTTTATAATTACTGATTAGCAAAACAGCTCTTAATGGCTTTTTGTACTACCACGTACTCTGTTCATAAAAATACCAACATACAAGAGCAAATGCAGGTCTAAGGGAAGGTTTGCAGTGCAAAGCCCTCTAAACACAGCATCTAACTGGGCCATAAGACTCAGCTTATCGGGTTCCTGAAGCGATGAAGTTAGTACTAGTTTCCATCCAACCCAAGCCTGGAGCACCCATTCACTCCTACGTTATGTGCAGGTAAAAACCTTTTTCAACCAATATTGTAATTTTAATGACTCAAATTCCAGGAAAGGAGGCAGTAACACAGCTCATTCTGGCACTTAGTGATTTTGTTTACTACTCTCTAAAACCTTCCTCAGGGGCAGGACACAAACCTTCCAGAAACAAGAGTATAGGTAGAAACTCACACACATAGGAATGAGCATCAGATTCTGTATTTCTTTCCACTCAAGTCAAGGAACTTGTTCCTGCTCCTCCCAGCACTTTTACAGCGATTTTCACGTTCTGCCTCCAAGCACAGGAGGGATGCCCCTTACCCTGACACTAGCACATCTCCACAGCCTTGTACCAGCAGCACACCCAGTTCTCCTGTACAATGCAGCTACCCAGCACTGAAATCCTTCTCTCTGTTACACAGGGTAACTGAAAGGAGGATTAATCCCAGTGAAATGTGAGTGACATTTATGCATTATTAAGGCAAACAAAAAGCCACCTCTCCTGTATCAACTGTGCTTTGAATACGCAAATAAACTTGTAAGGATTTGAATCAGCACTAATGGAGTTTGTTGACACCAGTGAATTCTGCAGAGTCTTGAACTTTTCTGAAGGACCTTTGCCTCCCCTTTTTAAAAATGCAAGGCACTAAAAATACGGTAAAACAAGCACAACGTAGAAGACAAAGGAAAGTGCAAATATGTACAAAGCTTAGCAAATGACACAAGCCTAAAGGGAAAAAATAATAAAAAGGAGAACTTATGTGAGTTCTTACTGTGGTAAGTGTCGGAAGTCTTCTGAATAGGGTTCATATTTGTAGTTCACAACGTGCCAGTGGGAACTGTAGTATTTACAAGCCTAATCAGAAGAAATACAAACAACAACAACAGAATTACTACAAGCATTTAGACTCAAGAAGGCTAGAGAACCGATAAAGTTCTGAGGCAGCCCATGTGCCAGAGAACATATTCTTCTCTTTTAGAGGTGGGTGCACAGTTCTTAAAGGAAAGCCAGAGTCATATGTTTCCATATTTTGAAGCACAATTTTCCTTTAAAATCAAATGCACAGAATCACACAAGATGGAGGAAGGAGCTGATAGCAATTTAACATGCTTTACTGATTCTCATCAGCTTTCTAGGAAGCATCATTAAGTTACATAGTTACTGCCTCAAAAGATGTGATCTAGTTTAGGCTGGACTTCCTCTATGGACACTGATTACACGTTTTTTCTTTGCATCCTGTTTCATTACTGAAGCCTTCCACTGTAAATACATTTGCCTTACTGTTTTTACTCCCCCTTGTTGCAGCACAAGCCCTCTACTTCTTATTCTGCCCTTAAGGATTGATCTTTAACCTCTTAATAACATTCAGGAATATATTAATAGGACTATAATTTTTCATCAGTCTCATTTTCCCTTCCACAATGAATTTGCTCAGTCACGTCATCATGTAGTTTTTGCTATCTAAAAATTTTCTTGCTTGTTTTGCACTCGCCTTTGGAAATTGTTCTTAATACATCAATCTCCCTTAAATGAGAAACCCAGATCTGAATTATACAGGCTTGGCTGTGCTGTCAAATAGACTAGAATATCTGTGCAAAAATTTATTTGATGCAGGACTTTTATCAATGCAGTTAAACCCAACATGACATTTTGAAAGACAACAAGATGCATGAAATATGTATAGTTATTGCTAAGGTACACATCTACAAGAAAAACGACACAACGTCAGAATTCCCAGTGATTCTTCATACAGAGTATAAACTGAAAACTGATATTTGTACAATATGCTGAAGCCTTTCCCCCAGTATTGTATTACCTTTTCCCCACCTGAAAATCTGCACCAGGCCACCTGAGATGGAAAGGAAGGAAGAGAGGGATCAAGCCTAGAACCCAACAGTAGAAGTTGCTGCCCAAGGAGGAAAAGCAGGCATATCAGGAATGAAAAGGTTAGAGATTACCCACTGCAACAACTACAGCAGAGAAAGAAGCAGCAGCATTGAAAGGAATCTGAGGTGGGAACAGTAAAGACAGTCTCATAGAAAGGCATGAGACTCCAGGAGTCGAACAGAATGGAATAAAGAATATATCAAAGGTATCTAAATACCAAAAGCTATGTAGAGAAAGTAGAAAGAAAGAGAATAAAGGGACAATAATAAATTACTACAAAAGGGTTGACTGCTTCAACTGGGAGTGTTCCCTCTCTTCACTCCCTGCCTCTTCTGAAGTGCCCATGGGAGTCATTGCTTGCACTGTGGTCTCTGCCTCAGAGGGACAGAGGGGGGATTATCAGCCTGCTGGAGCAAATCTGAGAGGGGCTGACACCTTAACAGTGGTGCTGTCTAAATTACTCAGCACCAGCTTAACAGATCTCTATTTTAAAATCTTGTGCAAAATATGCAGAGTAGGTAGCCACAAATTATTTTAAGAACTCATCTTTGTATTCAGAGTCTTCTGTGACAGCTTTATTTGGTTTACAATGTGGAAAAGGTGGCAAGGAAGCGGGTGCACATATATAGGCGCTTCTCTCCCTGGCAGTTCAGCACAACCAAAGGCAGTAAACACATTCCATGTGGATCTAGTATTTACCTTCTCATCTGATACAAAACCTCATTATCTTACAGGATGCAGAATAAAGTGTGACCATTAGACAATATAATGACATATTCTCCAGGAATGAAGATAATATTGTAGCATTATAACTGACTCTCTCTGCACTTGGCAGGGTCAGGCCCAAAGCTACCCCTGACAGCCACGTTCCTACACCTCTCCAGCATTGTTTGCGCTTGGCCTTTGACTATAGAAATAATAAAAAACCAGCCACTAAACCCCAACTGTTCCATGATGCTTCATAAAACAACTTGGTTGCTCTTGTGTTTATGTTAAAACTATGTGATATTCTGGGCTATAAGAATACTCTTACAAGAGTAACATATACTCTGTTCTACATAAGCCAATGAAAAGCTCATAGAGCGTTGTGAGGGTGAGCACAGAACCTCCAATTCACACATCACTCCCCTTCTCCTTGGCAAACGTAAACTAAGTGAACCTTCTACAGAAAAGACCACTTTTCCCCTGTGGTACTTTCATTACTAAGTATTTTACATACCAGATACAATTAAAGCCCACAGAGAACTCTGAGTGCGGACTTTTATTGCAAACATTATAGGCTGGTGTGTTCAAAAAAGCAGTTGTGAATAGCATATAGAGCAAGCCACAGTATTTTAGCCTGTAACTATAAAGGTTTATTGTGCTCCTCCATGAAAAAGTTAATCAAAATAAAAATCAAAGGGGACAAAGCAGCACATTCAAGTATCACTCAGTAAATTCACAAAAGACAAGCCAACCCAATGCAACAGCTACCACTGTTCCTGAACCAGCTTGCTGTGGTGAAACTAGATCTAACTTAAAAAGTAACACCAAAAAAGGGTGCAGATTTTCTCTTTAGAATTTCCCAGCTAAAAATTAAATACTTCTGCTAACTGTACTGACTTAGAATTATTTTTTTTAATTGAAAATTATTATAGGAAATTAAGTTTTAGCAGTGAGGAAAAATACCTGCAAACCTGATTTGAGGAGCAAGAAAAACCTTTCTAGAGGCAGAGATTTCTTGAAGAGGTCAGAGCTGGATACTCCTGTTCCTGGCAAAGAACAGAGGCACCAATGCAGGGGTTGTTGAGCTCAAGTGAACTGTGGGGGAGGAAAAATATAGACAGAGAAATGGAAGTTTTGGGATGTGGGAGGGTTGGCACATGTTTGCATGAACTTTCTACTGCTCGGTTAATCAGGCAAGCAGCACAGCCCATTCCCAGGGGCCCTATCAAACTCAGGTCTTTCATTCTTTTTTTCTTTTTTTGTTTTTGTCCAGATGGCCTAATTTTTCCTTACAGGGACAGACAATCCTGCAGGCTTTTTCCACCTGTAACTTCTTATCTCTGGTTCTGGTGATGACAGCATGATGGCTACCACTGTGAAAAAGACACTTAACAAATATTTACCCAGCAATGGAGAGGAAACTTTTGGAGTTGGAGGGGGGAAAAAAAAACCACACACACCAAAAAAAAAAGGGGGGGGGGGAAGGGAGGGGAACACAAATAAAACAAACAACTTCCCTGCTTATATCCAAAGACAGCACTAGTAGGTGGTCTTCAGAACTAGAGATGCACATATGATAGAAGTCAGTCGTGGAAGAACTGGGACTCCTTGCAAAGAAACCGCAGGCACAGAGAAACTCTGCCCCTCACTCAGCCTGGCAGAGTGGCAGTTCCTGAGGTGGAACAGGGCAGGGCAAGCACATGCAGGAGCTTGGAAACAGAAAGCAAAGACGTTCCGGAGCTGGATGTGGCCACAGCGCTGGAGAGGAAGCTGCAGAGGTGGCTCCGTGCTCTGCCCCATGACGTGCAGGGCCCTGCTCACAGAGCCTTCCCTCCCTCCTCGGGCCTCGGCTGCAACAACCACAGGCAGGAAATGTGCGGGCATCTGGGGAGGCGCAAGGTGCTGTGATCAGCCTGGATGGAAATCCAGCCCTCCACCCCGGCCTGCCCCAGACTCCTCGTACCCGCAGTGAGCACGGCAGCAGCACGAGCGGCTGCTGCCAACCTGCACCTTCATTTTGGGGCTCTCCAAACTGTTCCCAAAATAACAGTTCACACGTATAGTAAAGTCCAGTGACATAGCCAAGTAACAAGCCAAAACACTGAAACACTGTTATTTTAGTGTCACTTTTAACAGGTGTTTACCTTCTGTGCTATCAAAAGACTCACTATCCTTTAATAATCTATGGCTAGCCCCGACACTACAGCTCTTTCAAGTACTTAAAAAACTTAGATTTTGAAGATAGGGAAATTCACACTGTGATGCGCAATAACAAAACTTTCTGGGTGTCACTGTCAACAGGAGTTCCCATTTTAGTCTGATTTTGAAAGAGGTAAGAACAATGCAGATTAGCCTGAAAATCAAAAAGCCTCAGAAATCAACTCTATAGACACATAACCACTTTGAGAAGTCATACAGGAGACCGCTGCTTTTTTACATTGTGATTAATAAAACTCATGTTTCATAATTACTTACAGATCCTGCAGACCCAACCTGAAAAATCTCGAATAAAAACTCCCCCAGATGAGTGGCAAGGGCTTTGCAAGCTTACTACAAGTGACAACTCCCTGTTGTGCATCCAGAAAACCTCCACAGGAAAGTTCAGAGACACCCACATGAACACTGTATTATCACAGACAAAATTAACTACAAATTAACTACATCATTCATGGAATGAAATTTCAATATTCCTACACTGTTATTACATTTTGATTCGTTTTTCACCCAGGAAGCTCACTCCTGCTGCCCCTGCACAGCTCCTACACCTCCTCATTCATGTGGCCAGCCCCTCTGCAAACATGTTTCCAAAAAACTTATTCAAGTAGCATCTTTTTTTTTTTTTTTTTGAAAGGATCACCTGGCTTAAACTCATTTCATAAACGGGAGTTGACTGCTAATATTTACCTTCTGCATTTTTTTTCACGTATACCTAGAATTTAATTCCTATAGATACACACAAACAGCATTTATTTGTGTGCACATACCTGCATTCTTCCTGAAAATGCTGACTTGATGCAAACCAATAAAAATATGTTGATTAAATATGTTGCAATTCAGTAGTTTATGGTCCTCAAACTGAATATAACTTGGAATAGCAAGTGCACTATCCCCTTATGTTTCCAAATGAAATGTGGGGGAAATCCCAAGAATTCCCATTCGATCTGCATATTCAGGATACAGACTTAGGAAAAGTGACATTAGGAATGTTTTTACTGTCTAAAAGGAAGAATTTTATTTCATTTCTTTTGAAGTGAATGTTTCTATTTGCCAAAATTATGGACCATGAGGACAATGTTGACTGGCATAAATGCAGCAGACATGCAGCAGACTCTGTGAGGAGAGAGAAAATTCAGAATTTGGAAGGAAATAGCATGATAAAGGAAGTCAGGAATACTTAAAACAACAAACCACTGAAGACAATTTTATTCTGGCTTTAAAAGTTCCTGGAAACGTCTCCTTTCTAACTAATTTAGTTCCTCAGGCTGGTCCTGCCTAAGAAAAGTTAAAGTGGAAAAATCCACATGGAAAACATCCTAATAAAACTACAGGTATAGGAATAACCAATTCACAGAGTATTAACTTTAAAATATAGCTAATCCTTAGGTATAAATTAATAAAGGGACTCAGGTATTAATCATAAAATGTAGAATACCTATTCTCTTTGCAGGCAGAAAATACTTATTAAGGGACTATTTATTTATTACCTTAATTTTATTTTGTTTTAGATTTTCATTTTGCAGTTTCAGAAAAAGACAGATGGTCAGGTATCTTATTTACAGTCAGTTCTTCTGCCTCTACCATAACATTTCAATATCACCAACAGGGAGAGTTTTGAGTTCCTGAGGAATCCAAAAGCAGTATTAAGAGAACTGAATGGACAACCAGAGGCACAAACCTTCCACTACAGGTGGACAGCATCAAATGCCATCAATACTGAAAGCTTTCCTCAGTAACATCAGCCTCATCTTTCTTCATTGGCTTGCCAGCTCTTTTGGATCCATAAACTTGCCAAGGCAACTGAGTCCTTCTGGTGTGCCTCTAAGTCCTGTTTAATGGTTGCTTGAGGAAGGGAAATCTGATCAAATCCCCAAGCTTCCTTTGTATGGATTTTGGTAAGGGCTGGGGAAAAAATCCCCTCCTCCTTGAAGGGCTATAGCAATGAAGGAGCTGGAGTTTGAAGAAAAGCTTGCCTACTCTCACCAGTGGGAAACACACAAGCAGGAAGAAACAGCCAGGATTTTAAGGGATTATCACAAACTACTGACAACCCTTTACAAATGACCTCGTCTTGCAGACATGACCATCTGAACACCACCAGGCAGCCAGAAGAATGAGACAAGAGATCATGGATCTGAGGTCTTGAAACAGTTTCAGTACCATGTCCTCACACTGCACCATACAGAGGAAATTAGTTTCACCTCCAAGATCAGACCCTTCTTTTGAAGTTCACCAACTCACTCCATGTCTTTGTCTCACCTTGCTAAAGTACTAAGATAGTGAACAGTCAGAGACAGCTGGTACCAAACTGGCTTCAGCAGGACAGAGCTGTACATTCCCCAGAGTCTCATCAGGAATTAGGCATTTGATCCTGGGTTGCCGTAAGTCCAGGTGACCAACAGTCAGTCAAGTGTGCACAAGGTGGACACCTTCACTGTTCATGACATCATGCTATATTTGAAGAAAGACTCCTTCAGCGAGTGAAGTGTTGGCTTTCCAAAAGTTCCAAGAGAGAAGTGAAGGCCACCGACCCCACTCCTGCACATCTATCCAGAAGTGACCAACACCTACCTGAAACACAACAGAGACGTGTACTGCTAGGGCAGTACACGTCTCTGCAATTGCTGCAGGGAATTGCAATCACAGATCTTCACAGGACCCCATGCTCAGTTTTGCCTAATTTTGGACTGGAAACCATCCTCTCCATGGAGTTTAATTTATTGCGTGTGTGTATATGTATATATATACACATACAGTTTTTGTGGCAAACTGGAACATTTGCATTACTACTTTAAAACAGGGTCTTTACCCTACTACTATTCCATGCACAGGCTTAGTCCTGTAATACTGTTTTTTTCCACTGCTTTGCTCCTCTCTCCCCCTCCCCTTGGCTCACTGGTACTGCAGAGAAAGCTAATAGATGTACTCAATATGTGTTTTACCAGGTTGCCATTAGCATCCCTTGGAGAGCTCAGCTGTAACGATTCCCAGGAACTGTGCACCGTGTTCCATTTTTAGACCCACCACTTTCTCTGTAAAGCCATGAGCACAGTACTGGCCTTGCAACTTGTGGAACCTTAAAATAAAAAGCAGACCTCAAAGCGCTGGAAGGGCAGTGAGGCTTCTGGGAAGGCAGATAACTCCACAAGCTATGTTATCTTTTAACACTGCTGCCAGGTTAACAAAGATGGCAAAGTCCAGACAATCTGAGCTGGCAGTAAATTATTATTGCTCTTTTTAGACCTGCTGAAAAGAAATAGGGCCAGACTGTAAAATGTCACAATGCATACAATTCAACAGCTACATTTCTGCATAATTTTGGACTTCATGATTTCTAACTCCTGTGTTTGTCTGCAACTGACTCTTCCTTCACAGTTTTGTCTTGCAGTTATAGTGCATATGAAAAACTTTTTCAGACCAGGAAGTGAGGTGCGAAAAATTCCCACCTGTGGAAAAAAGGCCAAGAACCATCACATTATGGGCTGCTCAGAATTAAACTCCTTCTCGAAGCTGACTGAAAACTTGGTTTCATAAACCTGTTTTGTTAATGCAAATAGTAAGCTATATTTCACATCTATAGTGAAAGATGGGAAGATTCAGGGAGCCACCTAAAGTAAATTCCTTTGAACAGTGCAACCAGCTTCTTTAAAGGTCTTCAAAGTGATAAAACCAGTGATAATACGAAATATTCCTGAGGTAGCAGGATAAGAAATCTTTTGCTACAATTTGAGATCAGGTATGGAAACAAAACAACCATAGGGGTTTTTTAAAGGTAGAGCAAACTCCTGGTGGGCCTTTAACTGCCATGGAAGAACTTTGTTGAACTTTCTATTACGAAGGTAAAACAGACCCTAAATACTTAAAATAAATATAAACCCCTACTTGCCCTTCACAGTGCACCTACTCCTCATATATACACCTCCAAATGGCATACGTACCTTGTAATAACACCTAAGAGTCTAAACCAGTGCCAATTGGTTATCTATTTTTGGAAAGATATCAATATTTTCAAAGTGCAAAGCACATGCAGATCATCAATCATTAGCAGTGATGTAAAAATACCAACATCAATATCAGTGGACTAGTGGTGACGGGGAATGCAGCTGGAAAACAGTACAATGACAGGCTGATTCAGTGCATTTACAATTTTTCTAGATACAAACATCTCACAATAGGCAACTGCAGACATGCTGTTAACCCTCCCCCCTCCTACTGGCCTTCAAAATTCAAACCTGATTCAAACCACCTAAAGCATATTAAAAGGAAAAAGATGTTCATATAAACATAGCAAGCCTCCCCCAAACTCTTTTCATTTAAAATTAGATACTCACCTCTCTAACAAATAAATTTTCTACTTTTTGTTCTGCATCTTCAGGTACGGAAGGATACAGTGTCCTGATTTCCAGTGAAATTGTGTCTATCTGACAAGAAACAAAAAATACGCAATTCAGTCAAAGCCAAACAGAACAGCAGTTTTGTTTCAGGAAGAGGTTAAGAACCTTGTTAACATGGCTTGCATTTTTCAGTTTGTCATGCAGCCAACACACATGCATACCAACAACTGCAACTCAGCTCCTGCCCACACACACTATTCAATACTATCAGCTAAGGCATTAATTACAAGCAAGAACAGTTCATTTTGGGGAATAAAACTGTTCCAAGCAAAGTTCCTTCAGTCTCTGAGGTTTATGATAAAAAAAAAAGTCAAGTCTTCCTTACATCCTCTCCCAGAAATATATGCCAAATCCAACAGTGCTACTTGCTTCCTCCACTTCCTTTCTCCACCTCATGCCTTTCTGGCGAGGAACGTGGAGACAGAACTACAAGCGTTGACTCTTTTGAAAGGAGAAGAGAGGAGTAGAGTCCTCCCAAAGAAGCTGCAAAGGAGTGCCACAGGACAGCTCGATGGCCAGAGAGCAAGGAGAACCAGGCAGCCGCTTCTTGGAGGGACATTGCCACCTGTGGGCACAGGCAGCAGGACAGGGCCAACAAGGGCCTCCTGTCACTGCCTGCAGCCTCTTCCAGCCTCCACAGCCTGCACAAATTAAGCCCTTTTTCTGAAAGCAGCTGCTGGCTGAGCTGTCTTGTCAGGCCCCAGAGCAGGAAACCACAGAGAGAAGTGGATCTCCTGAAGTTCTCCACAGGGAGCCAAGCTTCCCTTAGTTCCCAACAGGCCAGCAAGAGACCAGGGCCACCAGCAGTGTCTGTGTGACCCAGGGCCCCTGCGCTGGGGTTGGCCAAGGCAGCCACTTCACAAAAGGCTCACAAGAGGAAGCTTTGGGGTATTTTCAATTAACCTACAGATCTGCCCCACTCATTTTCTCTGCCATAAGAGGAGAAAACAACCAAAATCAACACCCAGAAGCCCTGATTATGCTCTCAGTTACAATGGAGTAACTGTCACTCAAGACAGCAAAGGACTGAAACCCAGACAAGTCTGGCCTCCCAAACCCATTTTCTCTTCCATCACAGAAAGACCCACCATTTCCAGAGGAAGGCCTATGGCACACAATTGCTTTAGTATGAAGAATCACTACGTACTAACACCATGACGCAGCTTGCAGTACCCACTGTGTTCCTGGAGGCTCTCCTCCATATCCTCACCCTCAGACTAAAAGGTGATGTTTTTTCTCTTTAAACTGAAGCACTCAAACTCTACACGATGACTGCCCAGATATAATGGACTGAATTTTTCCTTACACAAACCACTCTGCTTTCCCCCCATCACTTTCCATGTGAGTAGCTATGAAAGAAAGGCACGTATCACTCATGCAGAAACATCATGGGATTCCCCAAACTTCTGTTTCATCTGGAGAGCTCAGGATACAATATGATTAAACCCTGGCTCTCACAAAAAATGATGGTGGTGTCATAGACACGAGAAAGTGAAAAAAATCCCATCATTCTGACAAATTGAGCAGTTTCCTAAGTGTGGATTCCTGGGCTCTACCCAGCTGTGTTACCAAGGCCTGCATGAAGTGCTTTACACAATCCTTGAGTCTATGAGTAAAAGAGACCGAAGATGAAGAAGTATGAATTTTCAGGCCATGTTTAGTAACAGATGTCTGAATTCTTGGTTACTTAGGGACTTCCCAGCAGTACCCACAGTCTCTGGAATGCACCTCATTGCTTTTACTTCACACATACATGACATTTCAAGCAGTAATGTTTTTTCAGCAGTCATGACAAGACACAATCCCTGAGCACAGCTGAAAAGCCTGGGGTGCCCCTATGGCCCATGATATTGAGCTCTTCCCAGGGCTGGGCCCTGCAGCCACGAAGCACTGTCCTCCCAGCACATACAGCACTGCTGAAGACCTGCTGCTCTTCCCAGACTGAGGCAGAGTGGGAGGAGATGAACTGCACCCTGTACCTCACACTGACCCTGTCTCAAAGGTGAATAAGCTTCAGAGAGACCAACAGCCTGTTCTGCTTGCCCACAGCAAAACTTGCCTGCTCCATGTATTGCACAGAAAGTAGTTTTCAGTATTTTTTTTATAAGTAGGACATACAGCAAGTAATTTCTTTTTACCTAATACAACGCTTCTTGTCAGCGATATGAACACACTGAGACAGGCAACATCTGCCTTAGTGGGGCCATTGTGCCTCCCTCTCCTTACACAAGCTGATAAAAATACTGTAGCTGAACAAGATAGGTAAGCCAAGCCCACTGTTCTGCCTGTAGTACATTCCCCCACCATCCTTCCCAACAAGACTGCACTTGAAAGAAAGAAACACAGTGCTGCAAACCTAAGAAATCAGGTAACACTGGGCTTGCTGCCTTTCTAGACTTTTACAAAGAATATCACAGGTTTATTTACAAAGAATTGGGACATGGAAAATGTTATATATTGTTATATTTAAACTTGTGTTAAAAACTACAAAGCACTTCCCTTCTGAGAACTAGTTATGTTTAACCACTTAGCTGAAAAAGCTTGGCCACAAAGGCACTTCCTGTTCATAGCTGATTACTTCCAAAGCTAAATGCTCTTAAAGGCTGATCAGGTATGCCATTATTCACCAAAACTACTTTATTCAGAAAAGAACTAGATTTCAACAACAGAATATATGCTTCTGAAACAGTCATCCAAAAAAATCGGAGAATTTATTTAGAGAATTCAGTATTTATAAATGTGCTGTGAATTCAGCCTAATTTTCTAATGTTTAGGCAATCATGGCAATTGTCTGTTCAAGCCAGAGGCCAATTACCCTCTCATTTGTGCATGCAAACTATGGTAATCAAATAATGCAGGTATCAGCCTAAAGCATTCATGTCTATAATTCTTCTGAATTATTTTTAATTTATTTTATATAAATATCCTATATCTAACCATGATTTCTGGCACTGCCAGGCTGTCTTATTTGCATAAGCTATTGGCTCCAGGTGCTGGATGAGTTATAAGGTGCAATTTCACTGCTCACCCTCTCTTGCCACAATCACCTTCTACAGTGAAACACAGAAGTTAATAGTGCTCCTTCTCAAACACTGATTAGGAATGTTTTCAGGCAGTGACTGCTTCCCAGTGACATGGTGAATTTAGCACTTGAAAACAGAGTTCAAACTCCATTAGGCATTTCAAACATTTTCAGTCTGAATCTATTCTGAATAGCTTTTAGTCTGAAAGCACGTTAGCAGTGGTTAAATCTTTAGAGGGATGCATCAAATGTGATGATATTTACTTCCTGCAAAGGCCGCCCTTTGGAGAGACCTAACCACACATGGGCTGACATGCTCCTCCCTGGTAATGCTTAAGTTCAGGCTCTCTAAAGAAAAGCTGCTCAGCCCCACTGTCATCCAAGTAAACAGATTTACTTAACGTTAGCAAAACCTGCAGTGAGTTACTCCATCAAATAAAAAAGCAGGCTAAGATGCACCTATGCTGTACAAATACCACAGTGCATAGGCTGTTGTAGTACAGGGCTACCTGACAGGCTGCAGTCCCAGCACAGACCTCACCACCTGTGAGGGGGCCAAGAGAAAGGAAAGCAGGAACAGAGCACAGTTAAAGGACAGATTCTGCCCCATCACCCCCTGAATCACATTCAGTGTGAGAGGCAATGTTTTGCCCACAGCTTGCTTTGCTGACTGCAATTAACAGTTGGAATGCATCCCTAGGAGTCCAGATACCTCTCATTGTCCTGCTCCTGCCAGCCCATGCAAACTTGCACATCCGGGATATCCATAACCCCATTAGTCATGAGAGTAATGGACTCAATTTCTGCTCCTCTAAGAATGAGCAGATACTCCTTGTCACATGGGAAAGTGGGAGCTAAGTCATGTACTATTTGAAGTAACTCATGATCTCACCACTAACTCTTCTGATCTTAGAAATAACAGTCAGGGTTCCAGGGTTTTTTCCAAGGAGGATCCAAGGCCTGCACTTCCAGCTGCCCCTATGCCACATGTTTCATGTGAAGAGGCAGTGTCCTTGATGACTCTTGCTCCCTCCCCTTATAGATGCCTCCAGTTCTGTTATGAACTTCTGTATCCAGATGAACAACTTTTGTCCCTGCACAGCATCTAGAAAGCAGAGGTTTCACAACCTGAAAAATAGGGAGATTTTGGCTTTTGTTCAGAGCTAAAAAAAAAAAAAGCTTGGAAAAAATCACGCCTGCAGCAATGGCAAGTACGGCAATTGCACAACTCAGCCCCTCTTCTTCTAAGGCCTCTGCCATGCTTGGAGGGAACAGGGATCACCCAGGTGGGCTTTCAGAAGCCCAAAGTCAGGAGCACACCAGACTGAGCTTCAATAGCTTTTGCATTATGCAGGCAAATTTTGCCATCTTACACCTGTCCTAAATTTAGGCAATGAATTATTGCTTCTTTGCAGGTTGAAAAACAGGCATTCAGCCATATTTATACAAATAGTTTTAAAAAGTCTGAGTTCCACTTTTCAAACAGATTTAGGGAAGTCATATGTGAGAAGGAGAAAAAAATTTTCACGATCCAGAGAGTTTAACATGCTTTTATAGTATACAAATTTAAGTGACTATTAAATACTTTCATCTACCTTTTTAAAACAATTAACTTATATTTAACAACATACCATTAACATATATTTAGTTACTAAATCTGCACACAAGCAAAGTTATTAGCAAAGGAGTGCCTGTTGCCAACTAAGGAAGAGTAGAAGTGATTTTAAGCAAGACTTCAGATCCTGGAGAGATTTGAAAAGAGGCTGCTGGGTGTTCAGCGGATTTCCAAAAGATGGAAGCAAAGATAAAAAATTACTTATGAAAGGATACAGCAAGTATTTTTTTTGGATACATGACAGTGCCTACGAGCAGAAGTACAGATGTATGACAACAAATCCAGGCAACAATAAGATATCAAAGGTTAAAGGTGAGAGTGAGAGCAACTTGGAAGGAAGGTGTAACACTTCCTTCGTGGCCTCCTTTCTGGCAAACACATAGCAGAAATGTGAGAAATAGGAATCCCAGACAGCAGCAGTTCTAGTTGTCAAGGAGAGCGTGGCCAGGTTTGGGGAACAGAAGGTGAAGGAAGCACAGCAACCCAGTGGTGAGGATGCAAAACTACCAGGATCATCACCAAGCCTGCCTTTTTATAAGAGCAACAGGAAGGCAATCAACTCCCTCTTACTACCACCAAGAAGTACTGGGTAAGCTCTGTACTGATGCATTGCTGCAGAAATTTCCACTGGCCATTATTTCACAGCACAGCAACAGAAGGGAAATTTGTTCACAGGATCCAGGAACAGGTGAAAAATGAAGCTGATCTGACATGCTTTTTCTGAAATGGAAAATGGACTTTGGGCAGGCAAACAAGTTATAAGGAAGGAATTGCTAGGAAAACAAGAAGTGGAACTGATGTGAATCAATTATTTTTTATTTTTTTAAGGGATTAATAAGCATGCTTACAAAAGAAGTGAAGTGTCTTTTCCCCAGCTGGAATAAAACCAGAGAAGGCATCTGTAACGGATACATCTTGTGCTCTTCCGTGGAGATGCAGGGGAATGGAGGAATACAGTCTATCAGACTCAGATCGATATAAAGAATTCTCTGCTGTTCCACAGACTTCATGTAAGATGTTGGAAATGACCAACAGAAGTCTTGTGAGAATAACAGTAATCTCTTTGAATGCAAGTCAAAAAGAGAAACAATTCTGAGATGAAACAACAGTGACAATAATCCACTCATATCTGACACGTGGTGAACACGATAGATCCAAAAATTGTAAATCATTATTAAAAGCAGAATTTTCTCCTGTGTTCACTGCCTCAGCTAACTCTTTTGGTTGGGGTTTCACTCTGAAGAGACTTTTGCCCATAGGATGTGCTCACCCACAGGCCCAGGCTGGTGCTGTGTCAACACTGAGACACGAAGTCTGCAGCAAGTGTAATCATTAGGAGTCAAACAAGGCCGGCCACCATTTCCTTGGGCATTATCACATTAACTCCCACTCAGAGCCAGCCTGGGCACCTCTTAATTCAGTCAGACATGGACCTCTTTCTGCTCAAATGGCTGACCCAGACTTTTTTGCACAGGTGATATTTCAGCAGGAGGGAGCAGGACTATAAATGGACACTCTGCAACTGGAAAACCCGGCTGGTACGGAAGCTCTGCAGTCGGGTCTGGTGGCATAGACTCTTGCCACTGACACTGACTTCGACAGGAGATAACAGAGGTGAGAGAGGTTTATTGCAAGGATATGGACCCTACCTACCACTGCCTTTGGTCTTCTGTGAGTATAGACCACTTCCACTATGCAAGTACCTCTCTCATCTATCTTAATCTTTTTTTAAAATTATTTTTTGAATTTAAATAGATTATGCCAGATAGCTTCAAAGCATAACACAAAGGAAAAACAAAACAGAAGTAGCTACTAAAATCCAGCCAACAACTGCTTGAAATAAAATGAAAATAAGGATATGAAAATATGCTTGACAGACAGAAGTTTTTAGCAGTAGGACAAGATTCTTCTTTCACTGAGAAGGTTTGTTCCATGGACTTGAGCTCAGTTACTCTAAATCAAAGGGCTCAAGGGCCTTGTGACAGCACACAGTATGTCTAGTCAGCTTTTTAATGCTAAGTTTCAATTTCATAAATTGACAAATGTGCAAAATGGATAAAGGAATTAACAATAATGAGGAAATCTATTCTGTTTAGCTTCTCTCAATCCCATGAGCACATTAATTCAGTTAATGCCACCAAGGAAATAGAGCCATTTAGTAAAACAAAGCAGTCAATTAGATTAAGCTGCCCTCCTAGGACAGCAGCAGTGCCATGAGCTGATGGGAAGGGCCCTCACAGAGCAGTTACACTTGGTCACAAATTGAAATGTCTTTCCATTAGAGAATGCCTATTCATCAAAATCTAAATGTTTTACAAAAATGGGGTGATTTTGCAGAAGTTGCTGTTCAGTGCAGGCAATCTGCCTGTGCACTTGCCTGGCAACACAGCTCCCCAGCCACCCTTCTGAGCACCTCAGCACTGCCACTGCAGAGCTGCCCTGGGCCCCCAGGCTCTCAGTGTCCGCAGTTTGCCAGGACAAGCAATGGGGAACCCAGGATGAGGTCAGGCAGCTCCATGGCTGTGGGGTTGGGGATCCACTGCCTCTCAGCATCCCACTGTGAGAGCTTTCCTCAGCACCAGAGACAATCTAGTGGCCAAATAGATCAAAACAGAATAGGATCAGAAGTTACAGATTAAATTAGACTATAATAGTAGGGAGAGATTCTAGGACTGGCCAAACTACCACTGAGCTGAGCAACAGACAAATATACATTATAGAGTAACACGTTTAGTGAGTTCCTGAAATGTATCTGGGAATAACCAGGGCTTCAAGCTTTATCTAATCCTAAACAGTAAAGTCATGCATATATAAATATCAGAGAAAAAAAAAACAAACCCAAAGCCAAGTGAATTTGGTGGGAGGGAAGTATGGTATTTCGCATGAGTTAAGAAAATCTTAGAGTCCTTGGACAACTTCTGGCTCTCCATCTAGCAATGGAGATTAAATCAATGAACAGAACAAGCCTAAGAAAGGGAATAACACATGTTTGCCTTGTACTTACTGAAAAGTCATCATCAGGGAATAATATCAGATCTTTAAACTGGCTGTCCCCAATATTTTTTTCGATCTCTGTGATAACAGCCTCATAATCCAAAGGCTCCAAGAGTTTGGGTTTTTCCTGCTGGAAAAAAAAAAAAGAAAAGATCAGGTGATCTCTCTACACACAAGTTTGTTTTCTTCCCCCTTCATAAATTGAGATCTGCTTCTTTTTTGCTTCTATATTCCAAAGCATGAGTAACTTCTCCCCTCGTTTCATTCTGCTCAGCTTGTTGCATCTGAGCTCGTGCACCAGAGTGAAGCGAGGAAGTTGGGCCACCTGCAGCAGCCACTCTCCATCTTAAAACTCCAGAGCAATCTGTCAGCTCATTACAGAGACCAAAACCACCACCTTAATTTACCTGGAATTCTCCCTCTCTTTCTCCATAAATACATCAAGAAAATTAACGGACACAGTTTGAACTGAACATAGATATGACTTTGAGCTAATATATTTCAGAATAAGAAACCTACTTATTTTTTCACTGTTTTACACAGTCCCACCTGTCCAACTGCTGGCAGCTTGTGAAAGCCACCATATTGTTTTACTTAGCAATAATCCAAGATTATTCTCTGGGGATAAACTGGCATCCATCTCCATGGTTCCTCTTGTCAGAAAGTAGGACTAGTATAATCATAGCAGTACTACTATTGCCTGAAACAGCAGTAAAGTAAAAAACCACCACAGGAAGAAGTAAAGTCACATTGTCTTGAAATACAACCCAAAAATAGAAAAAGAGAAGCCTGCCTGACATGTTAGAATACACTAAACAAATGAAGAGTCATGTACTAGAGTGAGAATATTTGCTCAATTCAAAGATGTGAGCATCAGGAAGAGTGAATGAGGAAGGGCAAGAACTGCCAGAAGGGATGGAAAAGAAAGTGATGAGAGAAAAAAAAGAAACCAGTGGAAAGCAAATGCAGAAACATTTACTCTCTCAGTCTGATGCAAAAGTGGACATTTGACAAGTTTGTATTTTACTCATTGTTCTTTCATTGGGGTATCCGGAATTATACAAAGTTTCCCTCTGTCTTCCCTTAATCAAAACCAAGGCGTATTGAAAAAAAAAAAGCTTTGACATCTTCATAAAACAAATTTCTCCAATGAGATTGTCCATCACATATAATTTTATTCATCTCATTCTTGTATAGCCCATTATACATATAATGATACAATGTAATAGTCCCTCTCCCTTTTGACTTTGTCCTAGAAAGTTCTTGGTTTTGTAGTAACCACAGTCATCTCAAGATTTCTTGTGAACATTGTTGCCCTTCTATATTGAGTCCAAGACTCTCCCCTTTGCATCAAATGCATCTATGTAAAGTTTAATTAAGTACAAGTAACACAGCCACACAAATTAGATTAAAACACAGGAATATACATGTTCCTAGAAAGTTATTCAATTGCTGAACAGCTGATGTAAGAATCACAGAACAACTCAGGACCTCTGCATATCACCTACTCCAACTCCCTGTTAAATCATCAAAGCTCCACCAAAGGATGGTGAGGCAATTAAAAAAGTTAGAACTGCTTCTTCAGCAGATCAATCTATTACCTCTCTTCTTGGTCTATTAACTCTCACAGTCTCTTTTGCACACTTAAGAGTTAATATACTTCCAAAAATCATTAGTATTTAGCATTCACAGGCCACAAGCACTACCTAGTGATGCTGAGACATTGAAGAATTGTAAAAGACACCCAAGATCAACACCTGACAGTAAAAAAATCAAAGAAAACCACTTTAATGTTTGATTTAGATTCTGTGACAGGATTGGATTCTGGTTTTGTGATGTCCAGTTAAGACAAGGAGCCCTACTAGTACACAAGACTTCATATTAACCCAGCCACAGCACCTTAAGCTGCCCCAAGCTGGTACTTGGCCCTGGCCTGCCCCAGTTGACACACAGTGATCCAGTCCTGCTCAAGAAGCTCTTGGGCTGAGTATCAGCCATGTCCTTTAGTGAGGTTTCTCTCTGTCGTTTGCAGACAGTGGCTCCCCACGGGAACTTAATGGGGTCACTTGGCCACGCCACCATACACAGCTTGCTCTCATTCCCTTCCAAACTGTGTTAAGTCACTGTAGTATCGTCTTGACAGGAGTTTCAGACTTTCTGTCATTAAATCTGTCATTGCATCTATTTATTAAATATTCCTCTATAAACATACATTGCAAGGAGTTAAAAACCACGAAGAGAAAACACCAGTGCCCACTGAGTGCACCATCTCTGCTGTACCACTGATTTTGGTAATGATGCCAGTGCCTGAACAAAGTTCACTCAGTTCAAGTTCAGCAGAAAGGAAACTTGCAGTAGTATAACTGTTACCTTAAGTAGGAAACCTTATAGCAACCATTTACAAGAAAACTCAAAGTGAAAAAAATACATGTACTGACATAATATGAGGCACCAGTGCTTCACACAGGCATTTTTTCCTGTGTAGTGGTTTCACTAAAACATGAACATTTTCTGCAGAAAATTTGTGACATTGACTACACTCATAACCCTCCCTTCCCAGAGCTGATACTGTGAGGCTAGTGCTTGTGCAACAATCTCAACTCTTTGTAAATCAGACATGCCACTGAAATCATAAAATGTCCACTCTCCAAAACAAGATGTGTCAACACAATCTTAATCTTGGTTGGATGCTCTTTGGAAACATCATAAATGTCAGTTTTCAAAATCTCCTAAAAAAACATTAAGCAAAAAAATGACATAAGTAATCACCTGCCTATTGAATTGTAGACTAGGGAAGAGCTGGGAAACCCCCAAAATCTTGCGACTTCTCTTGAAATATGGGGAAATCCCATAAAAATGTTTAGCATTTGTAGGTTTTCTAT
The DNA here is from genome assembly GCA_013400655.1 of Mystacornis crossleyi. NCBI lineage: Eukaryota > Metazoa > Chordata > Aves > Passeriformes > Timaliidae > Mystacornis > Mystacornis crossleyi. The sequence continues at coordinate 68,072 of VYZQ01051883.1, forward strand.
GCCCGTGGAAACTACCCTTTTTGCTGGGGCTAGCAGAAAGAAGAGGTATTCCTTCTTCCCCCTGGAAATCTCTGTAAGGTTGGGGTGAATACAGCTACATCCCCTTCAAAATTAATACCCTGCAGATGTTGGGGTACAAGTGGAGGCAGGGTAAGCTATATCGCATTGCCCTCTCTTTGCTCTTCAGAAACTGGCAATGTTCAGAAAGCCACTTCTGAAAGCTGCTCAAACACTCCAGGGGAAAACTTCTCCTTGGCAGTTGCAAGGTCATTTACATGAGACAAGAATATGACTCCAGAAAACCCCGAAGCAGAGGAACACAGCAAGCATATGAACATCACTGTTCCCACAGCACTAATTCTCTTGCTCTCGGTGCTGCAAAGGGCATGATCTGATGGAAACATTTTAACAGATGTTAACAGAAAAGTCTTTGGAGAAAGATTACACATCTGAACTAAACGCAAGTAGATATGACATTATCAAACCTACTGCCAAACTTTTCAGTGGAGCACTTCAATATTTATGGTGATGTTTTCCTACTGATGCAATAAAAATTACATTCTTCCTCCCATGTCAGTACAGCAAAATCCTGTGTAAAAAGCAGTATTGTATTATGCCAGCTCCTATAAATCAGAGATGCAAGCAATAGCCCATCCTTGTCAATACACTGGCTGCAGAGATAATTTAGTCCCTTGCCAGCATCAAGCATGACACTATAATAAAAGTGACGCCTCTCTTTGTCAATTCTGCACGTTCTTACAGACCATAAGACTCTGCTCTGTGGACACTGACTCCATCCTTTGCAGAGCCAGTACTCTGGACTTGGCAGAACTCAGCACTGCTTGCATTGCAGTTGTGATGGGAAGTGGCAGCTGGTTAGTTAGCAGCTTATCTCTGCTGGTGTGGGGTGGCTGCTCAGTTTTTTTCCTCTCAAGCAGACAGAAGCCGTGATTTTGGGATTAGCAAATTTCTCCCTGCAAGCACTAGGAGAGATCTGTAAATGAGTAGGGCTGATTTAAAGCTAATTTAATAACCACAGCACTGCCTCTTCTCAATTTAACTTGTCTGGTCTTTTTGGAAACAGGCCAACCTGGCAATCTGTGCCAAAATCGAATTATGCTGGCTTAGATTTCTGTAATGCTTTTTATATTCTCCATCTCAAGTGAGTAATGAATTTAGTTGTGCTGAAATGGTTGTGAATACACCTAGTAAAAAGGCACTCTCTGACTCCTCACCTGCTACAACATTCTCAGCAGTACCATTTATTTCACACCCTAACAGTGTTGTGTAGCTTTGCATGTTGTTGAGCCAGCTTTTCCACACTCTTTTGGAATACTGAAGAGATGTTAAATCAGAGACAATACCATAGAAGGATAATATGCTTTCACAGGGGTGAAACCAGCCAGATTCCACCAGTGATATATGGCTTCATTGCAATCATCTTCTGGTCTAGCTAAAAAAGGATTGTATTTCCCAGTAGTAATGACCCAAAATATCCACGTAAGTGTTATTACAGAATCAAATATGGTACTTGACTTGCCTCCAGATGCACAGACATTGTGCACTGATGCTAGTACCCATCTTTTCTTCATAATTATATTTCATCCTCCTAAAGCTATATTTCTGTGAACACTCCCTGAAGGAGGAAATGATGTAACAGAGACCAATAGTCTCTGAACAGTCATCCCAAGAACTTCCCCATTCTAAAACAAAATAGACTAACTGCTATCATTTTCTAACGCTTTAATCTCATATTATTCCAGCACCAAATCCTGAATATCTGAAATTTATTGAATTTAATAGAGATGTTTAAATTAAATCCTTCTCTTCTACATACCAGGAAGAAAAAATGAAGGAAACAGTTAAACAGAAAGAAGTTAAGTTGATGTACTTCAGTAACCTGGACTTCAGTTACCCTAACCCTATCTCTGTGGCAGGAGGATCCATGTTCATAAAGACAATCAGAACTACTGTCATGGCCAGATTGGTCAAGATCAAGCAAGACTGATTTTATATTTCATCCAAGGTATGGCTTGTCAAAAATGACAATTCATTCTAGTATACATTTGAAATACTAGAATGAAATGGGCACTTAAACACTGTAAGTGGCCCTTAAAAGAAAAAGGGCCCTTTACTAAAACAACGGCATCACCCTCCTGATCTTTTTAGACTTCTTAATGATATTATTAACCAAATGCTATCAAAACTCACAACAGCAAATTAAACTGCTTTTTAGGATGACACCAATGTGAAGTGCTTCTCACGCTCCTTTGTTCTTCCTTTCCTTTTCACAGTTAAATACTGTATCTTTGACATAACATATCTTTCTATGTTTTCATATAATTAATATATGTAGCTAATTATATTCCACCAGGGCAGGCCAACTTCACTTGAATATTTCTTTGCCAAGCCTGTCCAAACTGAAGCTAAAGAACAGCCAGGATTCCATGACTTTTGGAGACGATGTAGCATTACTTAACCTGAATTGAACCCTGTCTCAGATATGCCAGAGACCCTGCACACCCAGCAGCTCTGAGATGTGCTACCTGCAGCTGCCTCAACACTCAAGGAGCTGAAGCTGAAGCTAGAAAACGATTTGGGTTTCATGGAGTCACCAAAACTTTTGCATTTCTGTAGGACCAATGTATGTCTCTATTCACCACGGGGCAGCAGAGCAGTTTGGTGCCTGGGGTGAATTCCATGGGAAGGATCTCTCCATTGGGTGCACCTTTTTTCCCCACCAGATCATGGGTGAGCAGCCTGAGACGCTGTGTGCTCCTGGCAGGGAGTCCCATGGCAGCATTTGTATCCAGGGAGCAGATACAGCTGCTCCGCTCTGCCTGCAGCCACAGCCACTCCGGGGTTAAGGTGTCCACAACACCCTCGAGCAGCTGAGCTGGGAGTGACAGGAATCACCCACTCAGAATGCTCTCTCCCTGCAGGCCTCCTCTCTCCACTCCCAACACACTCTGCATCACGCTATGGAATTCCTTTAAGGAAAATAAGTTTTGCATTTCAAGCACAGGGCAGGCAATTCAAGGTCTGCAAAAGGTATCCAGGGCATGGACAGGGAAGCACAGCCGGAACGAGCAGGCAGATGGTCTCTCCTTTTGATTCAGATCTCCTCCTTTTTATGACTGCTTGGCCTGCTCTGGATCTATTTACAGTCAACAAACTCTCTGGCCACATAACAAAGGCTTCCTTTGGCTCAGTATGTGATCCACAGTCAACAAATTTATTACAATTAGTGGTACAAGGAAAATTTTCTTTGACACACCCCCTCCCACCTTAAAATACAGTCACTTGTCAGGTCCAGAATGTTTGTCATGACTTTCAGTAAACCTTGTAGAACTGCACTTGGAAAGAATCCAGTCAGGGCTGCACAGCAAAACTAATATACTCTTCAGTGTCAGCACTGAAGTCAACGTGTTGATAAATTTCATTAAGGGGATTGCCAGTTCCCACATGATTCTGCTACAGGGAAAATCGCAAAGAATTACGAAGAATCCAACCTCCAGTTCCTAGTGATTCAGAAATTACTTGCCAAAATACTATAGTACCCATCAGCTCAAGCAGAGCAAAAGAAAGGAAACCTGTTGAAGATCCTGTTGGGAATAACAAAAGTGGAAAGTAATTTTCATTCTTTAAAGCCTCTTTATTCAAAGAAAATTCTGATTGACACCAGTAAGTGACCTGCTTGACTAAATGAGACTTACTTTATGCAAATAGAGCTGGGATAGGATGAATCTTAATTGCTTACACTACCACTGTTTTGTGGATCACAGTCTATGTAAGTCTACTTTGTATTATTTTCCGGCTTTAAAAATTACTGTAGGAGAATTCAGCATGTTAAATATTTGAAAAATAGAAACACCTCTCACATCTGGATGAGCTGTCTCAGAAAATTTTTCTTTCAACTGGTGGTCCAGCTGGACCCCTCGGAGCCTTCAGCGGCACATGGAGCTCCAGCGTGGCGACCGATGAGCAACCAGGGCTAAGGCTGCTCAAACCACAGAGATCTGTTCTCAGGCAAGTGGGAGTGACCCACACTTTCTAATATCTCTTGTTTCTCAAGACAGAATTTATCGTTGCTTTCATTATGAATTTTGAAAGCTCCAGCCCTAATAAAACTACCTCCCTCATGGTTAAACTGTGGAAGCCACACAGGACTGTTGGTTAGCAAAGCCTCCATCTGGGGGGAGGAGATGCTACATGCTACGCCCAACTTCGTCGTATGCATTTCCCAAATCCCGTTTCTTAAGCATGATTGTGCACCTGGCGTTGCAGCCTTGCTGCAGCGCCTTCTGACTCTGCAATGGCAGTGCACGGGCACGTCCATCCTCATGGACTAGCACTTTTCCTTTTAGAGAGTAGATAAAATTATCAGTACAATCTGCAAAAAACATTCAGGGTAATAAGGCAATAACCTACTTGTCCTCTCTGCCTATGCAGTATCTTGAAACTCTCCTTAGGAAGGAAATAAAAAATTTTCTTTTTATCATAAAACTACTAAAATCAGCCACTAACAAGACCTCTAATGAAACTGCTAAGTTTTAAATTTGGATTTAATTGGTTGGCTTTTCAAAATCTCAGTAACACCTTCTAAACAGAGAGGACTTCTGAAGCCTAGACTAAATATTTGCCCATAGGTCACTTCAGGGGAAAAACAAGGAAGTTTTGTAAAGGATCATAAGGGTTTTTTAAAAATAATTTACATAGACCTCTAACCTAGCAACACTCAGCCACTTTCTCTCCCCTTACCTGACCTAAACCTCGAAAAAAAGTGCAGTTTTAGCAACAAAAGGCTTTCTTTGAATCTACCACACAGAATTTATTCATGAAGAAAGCAAGCAAAAGCCAAAGACGCAATTCATTCCTGTTCATGCAGACATCTGAACAGACAGGTAGGATGTGGTGGAAGGGGACTGGGCAGAAGGGATGGGAATTGTGGGGGAACAGAGAGGAGCTGCCAACAGAGCTGGAGCGTTCTGCTCAGCCACTTGTCTCCCTAGTGATTACTTCACTCCAGGGAAGGAGAAGGGCATTGTCCTGCCCTGTGCACCGCAAAGGAGATGCTGAAGTGAGTCTAGTTCAGCTGTTCTGGAAACATGCTTTGTTTCATGTCTGCTTCTAGCACAGCCTCAGGTGGGCAGAGCCACAGCCCCAAACAGAAACATTCACAAAACCAGCCTGCAAGCTGCATGTAGTGGATTTGACCAAATCTTATCAGCTTCCTGTATAAAGTTTATGTAAACAGCACTTCTGTCTGTGCACACACCCATCTATGTATAACTTCACATATACAGTCATTGTAGGCTCAGGAAAATCTAAATTCAAAGAAAAGATACTCCCAATTTTTGCCCTTAAGCTCCACTCCTAGCAGAGGCAGAAGCCCAGTTCTGACACCTATAGCATCTACGCAGCAATAATAGAAGTGGTTACAGCAAAAGGCAAACTGGTCCCCTCCGTTTGTGCAAACTGGATGAATTAAGGGGACAGAGGGCTCTACCCATGGTTATCCGTGTACAGGTTCAGGGGAAGTACAAAAAGAAGGATGTGCCAGGTATTCCTACCTCACCCACTCCTCCACCAGGTTCATCCAGCACCAACCTGCTGCTAAAATGGGGGTAGATTTTACATAACACTGTGCACAGCACAGGATTGTCTTTAAAACAACTTTATTTACTTTGAAATGAAAGATTTCTTTTTAGCAGACTTCGGTTTTAGAGTACATAGAAGAGTTTGTTTTTCAAGGACTGAAGAGAAAGCTCTAATGTCTGTTCATTAGATCATGCTCTGATGCTAAAGACTTTGATCATAATTGCATGTCTGATGAAGTTACAACGCAGTGCAAAGGCAAACATCCATTGTCCATTTTCTATTAATACCTACAGTTCAGATGTATGAAGACCTAGACATGTCGACTGAGCAAACAACTGTTTTGAAAGGGGCTCAACAACTTCAGGATCCCCTGAAGCAAAAACAACTAACAAAAATGTTTGCATTAGCTCTAGATAAACTTTTCAAAGATATCACTTAATTTCTAGAGTGCTTAGTAATAAGTCACTGTCCCATGGGACAAATCTCATGTATGCTGTTCTGCTTCATTTTACCCAGTGAATAACCCTCTTTCTCTACCTGCACTGTGGTTACTTAAGTCTTCACAAGTAATAGGTATTTTTCATGCTACGTATCTGAGTAAATGGTTTTAAGTATTTCCACAGAGGCTTTATCTGTAAAATTAACATCATCTACACATGGCCATTATAAACTCCGCTCTCACAATGACGCTAAAATGGTAATTGTTTCCTTGACATCAACTCCCCTCCCAGTCAATTATCTGGCTGTCAAGGCATTTACACACACAGGATGTAAATGAGAGCAAAATCTGGTCAACCACACTGAGCTCAATCAACAACCTACAATCAACAAAAGCTGATCAGATAATAATTAGTCTTACAAAAAAAGGAGCTTCCACCAAATAATACAAGTCCATCTACAGAAAACACAGGTTTAAGAATAGTATATGAAGAAATGCACTCTTTGAGTAAGGCTCCCACACACAAAAGCATTTACAGCTGCAGAGGGAGCTGACACCACTTCGAAATCTGTGTGGAGGTGCAGAGGGCTGATGCATGAAGGAGACTGGCTGCTGGTTGATAGCAAAAAGTGCCTGTAGGCCAAAGATTTAACATGCTCCAATTATGAAGTATTGGGCAGAAAGACACAGATTGCAAGGCACAAAAGTAAAGCCAAGTGTGCCTGCATTTCCTAAGGGCTAAACAAACTACTGAGAAATACATCTACAGAGTAGTATGACACAGTGACCCCATCTTAGTCTATCTTATGTCTGAAAAGAACAGAAATCAGCACAGATTCCCCTGCAAAGCTGAGCTATGTCGCTGACATACAGCAGCCATCCACATCAGGGGAAGTGCAGTGTGACCCACTGATGGGTTCACCCACGATGAAACAAGCTTGTTGCCTATTCCAATTACAGGCAACAGACACAGGGTTACAAGTGCTCTACATTTTAGGTGAAACTACGATGCATTGTTGTTATTTCTGAGAATCAGTAACATTCTAAGGTTCTTCGGCACCACTAAATTGAACGCTCAGTTTGTTATCCGAGGATACATGAAAATGGGAACAAACACATTATCTTTATCTGCAGGTAGGCTGCTGGCTTATTGTTACTACTTGGGCTTTATTTCCAGCCATCCTTTCCTGTAAGGCTGCAACCGCTTCTGATGAGCACTAATAAAGTATAGACAGGATTTGTACAATAATGACAAAAATCTCTCCTCACCAGGATTTAAGAGAATAAGTCAAGAAGGCAGTGCCTGCCTCCTACCAAAGCCTTGTGAACCACCATGGTTAGATGCTTTCAGCAGCACCACCAGCATTCTTTCCTGAGGCCCTTGACCATGAAGCTCAAACATGGTATCTCTGACTGTATGCCAATAGCTCAGGGCAGCAGAAACTATACCATAAAGTAGTCTTGTCAAAAAGATCCACTTCCATACAAAATACCTATCCAAAAAGGCAGCTATTTACAAGCAAAACCCAAACACTACTAGATGAACCACAAACCGTCTTAATTGGTGACCAAGTGTTACAACTGCAAAGTTCTTTTCCTTCCTATTTAAAAAAAGCTAATGAGAATACTCTTCTTGGTTATTTTATCACTGATTCTGTTACACTGGACAAGCTGAAAAGCCTCAAAAGAGCTATCTGCATGCACATGCAAACAGTCACTGGATGAACAAAACTATGGAAGAAAACCAAACACCTCTTGCCTTGAGGAAAAGGAATCATCTCTTCTTGGGGAAGTCATTAAATGTTTTATGAGCTAAAGTAGCCTTTCAAGTTAAGAGAATACACTGAAAACCAGTACTCGCCTAAGACAACTCAACAGCAGGCTCTAAGTGTCTAACCTATTGTTGTCTGCAGTTTCAATTTCAGTCAGGAAAGTTTAGGCACAACGCAGTTAATGTGAGCTTCCCAGTGCCCCACAGTGCAGTTTCAGGAGCCTCAGTCCTGGCCCAAAACCATCAGTGGCAAAGCTGCTGTGTAGCCCACGGGGCACAACTTCGCTCTAGCTTTCCACCAAAGGTTCTGGAGCTTTCTCCAGCAGCTTCCTACACTGCAGAAGGCCAGTGTCTTCCTCCTTTTCCTGGCCCTGAGAGGTGCCCTTTGCAGATCACGAACTCTGAAATAGCACAGAGGAACCTTCCATTCTAGAAGCAGCATTATGGATTTTCATGGAACTACCAGGCACCTGCTATGAGGTGCCAGAGGGACTATCACGCACTGCTGCTCTCAGTATGTTTCTGATCAACAATGTGAGGCCATAAAAGTTCCCCTAATGTGCCCGAGTTCTGTAAACTCCTGAACTCCCTGTGCTTCAGTCTCATTCTCCAGTGCTCAGTCTCTGATCACAGACTGAGGCTTGGTGAATCCTACGTAAACAATGAACAATAAATCCTACTCTCTCTAAAGTGTAGTCCTAAGAGAGACCTGCAGTTTCCTAGCCATTTTTCAGAAGAAGTGAAAGAAGGGTGCATACTCACACAGCTTAATCTGTGAATTTCTCCTTGATTCACTCTCCTAATGGTCCTTCTCTTCCTTCGCAGTTCATTTGCCTCCCTTCTGAATCTCCCACGAAAGCTCATTGTAACCGTAGGAATTAAGCAGCCAACAAATATCTCTTTAAAAACTGTGCTCCTTTAACCTCCTTCCTTCAGCAGCTTCAGCACAACTGGAAGCTGCGTATGCTGTTCAAGGGGGAAGTAGGTCTAAAAGTTACATGCTGTATCCACAGTAACTGAACAGAAAGAAGAAGAAAACCAGCAATAACTCATTTCTTCCTGTGAACAACATTCTGCTATTAAGGCAAGAGCGTCTCATTAAACCATAAATACACAGTCCCCACATCTAATGCAAATCGAAATAGGAAGTTGTAGAAAAAATGCAGCAAGTGAACATCTATCTTTGTCTCAAACACCTTTACATCCTTTCTCCTCACCACCCTCCCTGATTCAAAAGCCAAAGCAGCTGCACTCTTACTTACTTACTTACACACTGCATGTGTGTCCACAAGATAAAAAAAGTCATTCACAGAACAGTCATTTCCTACAGAGGCCCCTGGTAGCAGACTTGGACCACAGAGCACATGCAGGGACAGGTTTGTGCTGCCAGGGCCCAGGGCTGTCTCTGCTTTTGGACCAAGGTAGCAGTTCCCCTTTCAAAGTGGCGTGGAACACCAATAAGAGGAAGAACCCTGCAAATTCCTAAATTTGCAGACAGTTACAAAAAGAGGAAAACAGAGAAATTCATATGCTAGTATCCAAAATTCATTTTTGGCTTGTAAAAACCAGGTTTTTAAAAGTGCTTGTAACCTGCCAACTAAGAACCTGCTGGCTTCACACCCTGCTCCCATCTCAGGAGAAGGAAAGCTGTCAGACTGAGCCTGCTTCCCAGGCGCCCCACACGGGGGAATGCCAGCAGCTCCCCTTGCCCACTACCCCATACAGGGGCAATCCTAGCAGCACCTTGACAGGTTAGAAGCCCTCACTCAGTGCCTCAGAACGGCAGTGGCAACAGGAGCAGTGACATGGCCAGTCACATTATTCTTAATTAAGGTAGGAGACTCACCCAGTGCTCAGCTGTCTGAAGGCTGGCAGGGCACAAAGGTCTTTTAAAACTGAACAAACCCCCTCAGTGCCCACACATGTGCAGGCACACACACAGAGCCCTTTCTTCTTTGTTCCAGCTGAGGATTCATACTACTGCAGCAGCAGCAATGCTGCACTCCCCTATGCACACAGCCTTTATGTGGCACGCATTAGGTTTTTATTTTCATTTAATATCTATGTGCATAGTTAGGACAAAGTGATAGTTTTCCTGCTTTCTCATGCTGTATTTTTTGCCAACTGGACAATAAGCATCATTCTGACAACTCATTTGAATTAATTACTCTGTTCGAGATCTGCAACTGTACCTTGAGTGCCTTTTTTACTTTCCAACAAATAATTTTGAGTTCTACAAACTCTAGGAACTCTTTTACACATTCCTCAAGATTAGTAACATTTGATCCAAAAGTAACAAACCTCTGCAGGAGTTCCAAGGATTGTTCCATATGCTAGGTTTCCATTCCAGGAGAGCAGAGACACTGAGCCCAGCATATCTGATCCGAACTCTACAAAACCACATCCGTTTGACCATTTGCTTTCCTCTTCCAAAGGTAAAACATGGTGCAGCTCTTGAATTAACCCATTTCATCATTATCTTTGTCATTCAGCTTTGCCTTTGAGAAGATCACCTCCTTTAAACTGAGTGTTACCAGCCTGCTGTGTGACACCCTAAAACGGATTTCACCGTACTGCTACTTAGTGGTGAAAGGCATCTGTCTGGAACTAGGAAACAAAAAAGACAACAGAAACCCCTTGCCAAGGTATGCAGACATTTCAAGTAGCTACCAGTACAGAAGCGCAGCATTACCCAAGCTGGAATCACCCTTGTTTTCTCTCAAACTACCACACTATCTCTACTGGAGTCCCTGGTGCCTCTCATGTAACTCAGGGAAGGCGGCTGCCAAGACCAGAGGCCCTTTCCAGGAGTTAAATTTAATGCTGCAGTCATCAGCTCGGCTGGCTTAACTTTAGGCAGGCATCACTTCCTTTCAGAGGCTCCTTCGCTTATCCACTCCTTAACTCAACTGTCCCACAGAACAAGCAGAGTTCCATCTTTCCTTTCCCTGGGAACGCTCTCTCCCAGCTTTCTGCCTCCCACAGCACAGAGGAGCCTTTCCAGGGTGTCCCTTCCACTGAGATAAGGGTCACTACCATCTCCTTAAACTTTAATGAACTTGCATTATTCCAAAATACAAGATGAACTTAGGTTCAAGTTTCCAGCTGGTCCTCATCCAGTTTACTCCACTGAGTGTCTTTTGTCCAAAAGATTTTCATTCTTAATATTATTAATCCTCATGTATTTCCATATCTCTGGCAGACAGGTTTTCAGGAACAATACTAAAAGGCAGTCAGCACTGTATTTTCTCAACACCAAGACATTAAAAGGCTGAAATAACAAATAAGCATTCACACAGAGATATGACCCAAAATAAGAGTAAACAACTGCAAATAAAGACTCCACTTTCTTAGATCTGTTTTGAATGCAAATCCCTCTTGTAATGGGGAATTAAAAAAACATTCAAATATCTAATAATACTTTGTCCTGTAGCAGAAGTACAAAACAAACTTCATTAGCATCAGTGTGACTATAAAGGATTTCCTAATTTTTTCTCAAGACTTCTCTGTCTCTTCAGTTAAAGATACCAGGTAATTTAAGATGATCATAAAATTGGTTATGTTATGTTAATATGAATAAAGCTCCTGTGCTGTTTTTAAATTCAGAACTAAAATGTATAAGGTGAGAAGTATTATCCATACTATTCAAGGAATTAAGCTATCCCAAGAAAAGAGATATTTGGCCCCAGGAAAACCACAAGCCTTGGCTTACATTTGTGAACTGCTGTACCCGATTCACAGAGTCAAAATAAGCATGCTGAAGCCCTTCAAAAACAATCAGTTATGTAAAGTAGTCAATTAAGTGTTTAATTGCCTTCTGCTCTGCTGTCTTTGTGGGACATGTTCATCTGCTCCCAGCATTCTTCAGAGAGGTGTGAATATCTAGATGGGAAGAATAATGATATTTGATATCTCTACCCCGGTTAAGGAAAAACTATGCATTCCTTTTGCTGCAGAACCACTAGCATTTAGTTTTCCAACAGGGGTCAAAAGTTCTCTAATAATTTTTTAATTCCTCTTTCCTGCATTTCTTCTAGAGTTTCTCATTTCCATTTTAGATCTATTCACTGTCATGCTTCATTTACTTCAGTTTCAATTGTGATATACAATTGTGAAATATGCAATATGTAAAAAAACACCACTGAACAACACTAATTCACTGCTACAATGCATCATGTAATCACTGGAAAATGCATTTCAATAGTGCTTTGCTAGGAACCATAGAAAGATAGAAAAATCCAGTTCCTGAAGTACATATCTTCAACTAATATAAAAGACACCCCAAAACAGGCTGAATATTTGGGCTGCTGTGTAGCAAATACTCATTTCACCATACTATCCTTCTAAAATAATATAACCTACTAACTCCAACCAACAAAGACCAAGAACTAATGCTTCTGTTTGTCACACTGGCATTTCTTTCCACCCAGATTCAGAGAAGAAAAAGGCTCTCATGCAAACATCAAATTCATAGCAAATTTTGGGGAATGAATGCTTCCCTTCAGCTCAGGACTTGTGTCTGGGAGCAGTGCTGACCTGAACAAACAATGCAAGTCAAAAACATAGTCTTGACTTATGCCACTGTATATATGAATAACTGCATAATCCTGACTCAGGCCTTTTGTTTAACAGATTTGAGAAAAAGTTTAAGAAGTAAGAAAACTCTTTTTTGCTGGAACAAGCTGCATCAACTGCATATTATGCCTATGCTAAGGTTAAATTCTGAATTGAAACACAAACTTTTCATAAAAAAACTTGCTTCATTTATCAACTAAGACCCCTGTGATGACAGTGACACTGCCATTCAGAAGGTCTTCACAGCCTAGACCAGTACTGAGAGATCTTCTGACAACTTAACGTTTCACAACTTGGCAGAGCACAGATAAGAACCTCCCTACCTCCCTTGAACGGCTTGTGGCATTTCCAGCACTTCAGAGTTCCTGGTAGAACCACCATAAAGTCATAGAAGAAAAACCAGAGGATGCCAGCCCTGGCCAACACCCAGCCGTAGGGCAGAACCAGAAACAATCCTCCACTCCAGGACCATGGTTACAGGTTGGCACATGGGGAACAGGCAGCTCTTAGCTCAGGTACTGGGGAGAAGAAGACACATCATGGTACACTGGAGAGGGTCACAAGGAGCTCTTTATAATCTTCTCTTTTAATTTTAATATTTTCCCATTTTTTTTCAAAACTTGTAGATATAGTTGGCACACTTATCTTCCGAGGCCAGCAATGAGGAGAGTTACACAGTTAATATCCCACAGCAGCCAGGCAGGGCAGGTATACAGGCTGATGCTGCTTTTTATGCCTTCAGTGTTCACCCCCCAAGCAAGTCCCCCACCATGGTCTGTGACACCCTGAACAGGGCAATGCTGCCAGAAGCCAGTTTTGTATTTGGACAAAGCCAGCAGGATCAGATGTAACACACTGTTCTTTCTGTGGTCAGAATGATCGCTAGGACATGGATTACACTGAGTGGCCACACACTGGACGTGTATTTTCAGATATGGCTGTCAAAAAATCTCCTAATGGGATTGTGAGACTAAAGCTGAGGCGACACAGAACGGACACTGCACGTTCACCTTACCTGCATTGTCCAGGCATCGGGAATAGCGGGTGCTCTGGAGTGGTTTGTGACTGCACCTAAAACCTGCACTTCCCAAAAGCTTCATGTTGGACAGGTGGAGCAGATCACTACACTGGGGCCAGGGACAGATAGGTGTTTTTTACAAGCACCTAACAAAGACAACAGAAAGCACTAGTGACCTCCATCCCAATCCCTTTGTCAAAGACTGAACATTCTTTCCTCTCCTCCTCCCCCCCTCAAAATCTCCCAAATCAAACCAAGAGATCATATTTTGAAATTAAATGCTCACTATTGATCCGTGAACATTTGAAAATGTCCTTTAAAAAAAAAAAAAGGAAAAATATGAAACCAAAACAATGTAAACAGAAAGGTAAAACAATTGAGTTAGAAAAACTACATCTGAAGCAACCTTTTGCAAAGCCACTCCAGTATTGAATCAACTGAAATTGAATGACATTGCTTTTTGAGAAATATGACTCCACCTATGATCTAACAACTCAGGCTGATACATCAAGCCTTGCATACAAAAACTGCACAAAGCCTTTAGGACAGCTGATGCTTGCATTTTGCCCACACATCCATACAGCTCGCTCTGACCAGGCAAAGGGCGTGGAATCCATCACAGTTAAAACGACATCAGCACACAAGGTGAGCTCTCCAAAGCAGGGGGACGGTGCCCCTGCATAAATATCCATGAAAAGCAGCCCTTATATCTGTCAGAGCTGTGCTAACAGATCTTTCCAGATAGCACTCCCTGATGTCAGAGACTCTGCCTGTGTCAGTCCATCTCTGTTCTTCCCAGGCGGATCAGTGTGCTGATCTCAGCAATTCCTCCCTCTGTGCCTTCACCTTCCCCTCGTGCCCCAGCTATCAGTGCACTCACGCAGAACACCTTTGGGAGAGGCTGCTGTATCTCTCTGCCCTGCACGAAAGGCTGAAGCAGCCCCTCCAGCTGAACTGGTGGATCTCTTGCCAGAGAATTCACCTGTGGCCAGAGGGATCCCTGGGCAGGTTGAGGAAAAGGCCTTGGGGAAGCAATTTGGCAGGTCCCAGCCTGATCTCCCACACAGCCTCCATGGCCGTTTCATTACCTCAGCAGGGCCAAGTAAACACAGGAGCTTGCTGGTAGCATCCACAGCCCAAAAGCCACTTGCTAGCCCCTTCTGCTGAATTTACAGCTCCTAAAGAACATCCTGCTGTCCTCCTGTTTGGGAAGCAGGCTTGGCTGAGCCAGAGGCAGTCCCTCCCCGTCCATCAGGAACACTGCTCCCCCTGCACACACCATCCTGCTCTCAATTTGACACTGCAACGCTTCTATCAGCTCACCCCACTAAAACACTGATGGAACAATAGCATCATTTCAGCAGATTTCCAGCCTGGAAACCCACCTGTATCTGGGAAGAATGTAACACATTCCCTTGCCACGAGGCTGAAAAGGGCCTTGGAGGACCTAATGATGGTCTCACTTAGACACCATCACCTCAGCTCTCGTATTTGCTGCCATTCCTCTCCTGCCCCGTCAGCCTCTGGGGACGGAGCCCCATGGGGAGCACAGGGAGCCGGGCACTGCTTCTGTGCCATGGTGCTGCCAGCCGGTCCATGGTGCTGTGCCAGTGCCAGGCTCCCCAGGGCACTGCAGCCTCACGAGAGCACAGCTCAGTGCAGCCAGCACGCATCTCCCCAGCTTGCTTTGCACAGGCTGGGGAGAAACTGGGCCACACTTGCTCTCTTTAAGCAAACAAAATGCTGCTTCTTACACCAGCAACCAGGTTGGAAGAATAAACTTCCCATTAGAAATGTTGTCCTGCTGATGCGTACAAAAGCAAAACATGCAATTACTTTAATTTCTTCTTTAGCTTGATCCATTGGGAAATTTCAAACAAACATTACCCCTTTTGTTTTCATCTACTTGGACTGGAATCAGCCCTTGATAGCAACACAGATAGTGATGAAGGGACATGAAAGGTGATTAAATAATTTAATCATCTGAATTTACACTATCTCCAGACATGTCTATGCAGCTGTGACTTTGGCTTCTGCTGCTTGCTTTTCTGACTGTAATTTTAATCCTTTTTATTCATGTCTATGCTATGCTGCAGAAACAATTTTTCTTTTTCTTTACCAAGAAAAATCCAGATCAGATATCTGGTTTATAAAGAGAATCCATATTTCCCCCCAGTTTTCCAGCTCGAATACCTCAAGCAGAAGGAGGCTGGGCAATGCACTCATTTACTCAAGGTCACAATCAACATCTACAATGCTACAATACTGATATAAAATATCCTAGAATCCTCTCCTTTTTTTGCCTTTATTTTTAAGCACTAAAACACTCTCCCCTCCATACATGTTCAAGTTGACTGTAAAATCATTATTGTGTTTGATATCATATATTTGTAACATATATTCAATGTCACAAATTCCTGTATACTCTCTTCTAGTTGCCTGTGGGTATCTTAAGCAATTGAGAAAGCAACTGCACGTAATAATTAACCACCTGGATCCTGTAACTGAAAGCTCAATAATGGCATTTGGGAAGAGACAAAAAGCACACAAATTTCAAAAGCAAATAAGCAAAATTATTTTCTCCTTTTTGAATAAAAAGGTGTGAAGTATAAAACTCTGCAAGTCAGACTTACATTAATTAAATTTGGTATGTGGGAAAGAGAGAAAGACAATTTGCATCCTTTTGACATTGCCCTTCTCTTTCTGTTCTCCTACAACACAGAAAATAAAACACCGTCATCAAATTGTGCCAACATCTGATACGGTATTTCTCTCTCTGACATGACTTTCTGCAGACCCAGAGAACTGTTTCACCTTTCCAGGCCTTTGTGTTTAATTTCTTAATTAAAAACTGCTTATCCTAACTGAGACATAGAAAAAATATGCAACCTTCAATATTACCAAAATAAGAAGGCAAAAACCACAAGGAAAGTACCCAAGTGGTAGAGCTTAGGGTCCCTGAGTGAGCCCATGTAAAGTCATTAAAACTACATGTAACCCAGCCTTGACAAAAAAAGAGATACAATGTAATCCATCAAATTCTACTCCTTCAGTTATCCCATGCCAAATTCCAGTTTTGGTAAGCACGGTCATAACACGTAGGATTTAAACCACATTTCTGCATCTGTGTCTGCAGGCGCTTAGGTAGAAGTACAGAACGTGGTCACTCTAACAGTATTTGTTCCGAATACCCGTTCAGTCTGCACTCATGCAGGTTCCCAGCCTGAGACAGCATCAGCATATTTACTAGTTCTCAAAGAATTTTCTCTCATGAATTTTTTCAGTCATTCATCAAACCTACACATTTTGTAGCAAGGAAATTAAGTTTTAATGTTAATTCTGTAAGTTTTTTTCCCCCAAACTTGCCCCTCATTAGTTTCATTTGATGATCCCTAGTTCATCATCTCACACTGTTGAGGGAAGAAACTGCAAACAAAGTCTACACACCTCTGACCACTTTGATTTGTATGACTTTCATCATATGTCCTGATAGTTATTTTTCAGGCCAGTCCAGGCCCAGTCTTTATGTACCTATGTAGGCATGGACTAATTTTGCTGATCCTCCTCACTCTTCTCTGTAATTTTCCAATTCCAGTAAGCCTGTTTGAACTGTATGAGGTATTAAAGGCCTCCCAAGAAGTTGCTATAGAACTCTTCTATCCAAGGATAGATCAAAAAGCAAAATTTATTTATGATTTTTCAGTGAACTGGAAAACAGGAACAAAACTATGTCATTCTTAACACAGCAAAGCTGCTCTAAGCTTCTAGGTCCCAGCCCCAGAAAGGCAGAGAGCTGAATCATAGTTATTCCTCTTCCTTCACCCTTTTTGGATGATCTTCTCTTATGGGATGAGTGTAAGCCAGTACTCCTCCCCTTGTGTCTCTCCCCACTCCCTCTTCTTGCTCTTTGTATCCAACATAGAAACACAATTGTTTGCACGCTCACTCTTGCCTTATATCAATCCTAAACTGGTCACTGACAACTGAATCTGTACCAAGAGGTCTTTTTTTTTTAATTTGGAAATTCTGGGGGTTTTTAATATGAAAATTCTGGAAAGTCCAAAGATTCCCTTTTACTGTGAAATAACTGGAACGTAACTCTTGTTTCTATTAAGCAACACTTGAGCTGGAAACAAAAGAATTGGTCAGGAAATCAGAAACTAAAAGGTTAACTTCTGATTTCCTACAAATACACATTACAGCCAGGCATAAAGAAGTGCCAGAAAAGGATGTGGATGGGAAATAAAGCAGAGTTTGCTGCAGTTCCTCCTCACTCAGCTCCTTGTTCTGCCTGAAACACTGCAGACACGTCCTGACTCAAGGAACAAAACCTTTTTTGAAAATATTTCCAAGAAATACAGTTGTCTTTTGAATACATTTTACAAAAAACAATGTTTAGCCACCAATTCAGATTCTTTCTGCAGGTTCATGTAACTTAAAATTGCCTTTGAGTTCGTTTAAAAAGGAAAAATTGGCAAGCACTCAGCACGTACAAAAGCTTTTGGCAGCTTAAAAATACTGTGTAAAGAAACTTCTCAGTGGGAGATGGTACAAACTTTTATGTCAGTTCATCTCAAACATTTCATTTGGGCAGGTCTGTTTTGGTGCAGTCTTCAAGAACTGGCTTTTTTAATACAGTAAAATGTTTCAGAATTATATTTTATTAACTGATACTTACAGTTTCTTTTAGATTCAGAGAGGACAGGCTAAAACATATTGGCATAATTCCAGGCTTGGATTCACTTTTATCTTTTGTATAAAAAGCAGTATTAAGCATGTGTTAGTAAACATTTCTAACATTTCCAAATAGTTCTTCAGTTCAAACTGTGTTCATGAGTATTTTCTATACTTCCGTACGTTCTGCCAAAATATTTTGCATTTACACATGAGTTTGAGGAACGAGCAGGCTGTCAGAGCTGCTTGGTCAGAGGGTTTCTGAACAAAAGCAGGTGACAGATGCACAAACAGTCCTGTCACGAGTCCTTCCCCAAGTGACGTCTTTGCTGCACTGTCAGCACAACCAAAATCAGGTGCTACAAGGGGCAAATGGTCATCATGAAGAATCAGATGCATCATGAACAACAAAATATATTGTGTATGTGAAATACTGGAAAGTGCAAAGCAATGTTTCCTGCTGGATGCACCAGATTCAAAGTTAGGATTGCTTTCCCTTTATCCTCGACACATGTGATGCTCACATTCATCGGGAGGATGTGTTATGGAGCACGTGTCCAACACCTGTGAGCAGACAGCGAACAAGGGACTTGGTTTCTCTCATAACAGCCCAGTTAAAAGATAAAAGGAGAGCCAACTGCAAGGTTGAAAGGCCAAAGGAACTGGACATTCCTGGCAACGAACAAGCTATTAGGTAACTGCTTAGATCACTGCACCTCCTCAAGGGCTGTGCCCTTGCTTAAAACCTTGCTGACAGTGGTCAATAGCTGGAGGAACTCGAGCACTGCAAAAGCCAACCAGAGTCACAGCTGGAATGAGCAAAGTCAGGCACAAGCACCACCTGGCAGGTGGAGAGACCAAACAGGCAGCTGGATGTGTTTTCTGGGGAGCTCTAGGGAGATGAGAAAAGTCTCCTCAAGCTCATGGGAGAATGGGTTAAAGACAGGGAAAGGGCAAAGGCACTGAAAAGAAAACGCAGATCAGCTGTGTGAGCACTTTTTATTAACTTCAAGCCATAAAAGAGAAGGATCCAAAAATGAGGAAGAATAGGCCCAATTGCAAGATCACTTTCTCTCAAGAACTTCTCTGTAATCTCATTAAGATCAGATCTCCTATAGTGATGGCTGCAATGAATGTTTGCACATAATTTACTAATGGCAGAAACATCTCAGATGATGGGGGAGATCTGGTTCCAGAAATCTACATTTTAGTAATTAATCTCTTTACTGTTAAGGCTTATACTCTGCACGAGCTAATTTTAGCACATAAGTCACAACCTGTGGAAAACATCAAGGTAATAACACCAAACCCTTACTGAAACGCCAAAGAAAGTCATGAGTGATTGGTGGCACAATGTTCAACTCCCAGCATCCCCGTTTCAGAGCCAACCACTGACTGATCCAGTGAGACCACACACATTTTCCATTCTAACTTCATGATTTTTTTCTTTTGGGGAGAGAAACACGCAAGCAGCACAGAATTACACTTCTGATCTGGTTTACTGCTTTAAGTCAAAACCTTATTCTGCTGGATTTGGACACATTTAACTGAGAACTGAATCTGGCCGACTCATCGTCATGCAAGTATCAATAGTCATGAAAAGAAAATCAGCACAGCAGTTGACAGATGGGAAGTGAGGAAAAACAAACACCAAAGGCATGAAGTATTCAATTCAATTGGCTCCATACACTGTACTCAGAGTGATCCCTGAGGCAGGAAAGTCCAACAAACATTACAATGGCTATTTTTCATCGAAAACCACACACAGAGAATCTATTATTTTTAAAGCTAACCACAAATTGGCAATAATTATTAACAGATTGCAATTGTAGATGTAAGACATCGCACACAATTTCTTTCAGTTTAGACAGAAAATAACATTTTGTTCTGAAGAGGCACCACATTAACAGAATGATAAAAGTAGATTTTTATAGAAAATATTTACTTACAGAGTTTAAAGTAAGAGAAATGATTGAGCCCCAGAACAACGAAGTAACCAGTTTCTGTCTGACTGGAAATGTGTGCACACATGTACAGTTACCACACCTTGGCATAGGAGACCACGGCCCGTGGTCTGAGCCAGCTTCAGCTGGACTAGACTTGGGATAGTGCCTCGAGATAGTGTCAGACCCTCACCACCCAAAACATCCAGAAGTATTCATGTGACATGCTTTTTGATGCCGAATCCTAATCCTTTCACTACTGTGGTATTGCTCACTCCAACAACTAACTGAAGCTGGAAGCCTTAATTATTCAGGGAAGTGATTCAAAAGCTGAAAGACCAGGACTTGTTCCCGCAGACAGTTTCCTAGACTTGTTTCCTAGTTTTTCCTACAGTTCCCATAGACTTGTTTCCTAGACAGTCCATTTTCCTTCATCTTGCTTAGCTCCAAACACTCTGAAGTGTTTGGAACACACCTGTTCCTATATTCCTGAAAAATGTTACTGTAGGGAACAAGAGTTCACTTGAGTACTTCAGCAAGTAATTTAATTTTTGTTTTACTATAAAAGTAGAGCTGCCAGTACTAGCTGACAGCCTCAAACAGGCTGAAATGCTGCTTAGACCTAGAAATTAAATCCTGTGTTTTGCCTTTACAAACCTCTCTTTAGTCAAGGGAACATCAAAACCATTTGCCTGTGTTCGTCCAGTTCCCCTTGTGCTACAAGGAGGTATTGCAAGCTGAAGCTGGTCTGTATTCACCCACACAATGACAGCAGTCATCTGATAGTCATGAAGCACTGCTGCCTTTCATCAAAACCCTGTATGATTCAGGAAGTGTAATCTAGAAGTCAGAATCTCTTGAGAGGTTTTTTGAAATCACGTGGGATTTCCCCTGAAATGCACAGAAAAAAAACAAGAACAAAGCTACCCCCACCAGGTTTTGCAGCACACAGTTGATCACACTTAATTTTATGCTGCAGGTGCACTCACAGAATCTACTCCTCCATTCAGCTTTCTGCCACAGCTGATGGTAGAATGGCTCAGCAGCTGCTATGAAGAGAATGACTCCCATTACCACATGATCTTGCTTTGCTGCTCAGAGGTTACTGGAGAGATTACGGAGCAACAGAGACTTTCCACGTTCACCAACCCCAGACAGTTCTGACAGCTGGAAGTGTATGAAGCATGGAGATAAAGGTTCAGAGATATATCTGTCTCTCAAGGGCAAGGAAACTTTGCATAAAGCTTTTGTCTGAAATGTGCTAAAGTGGAATTCTGGTTTATTTAAACTAGATTTAGAACAAGTGTATTAAGACTGCTGTTGTAAAGGAGAAAATTCATGGAAGTGAGAAATAACAGGAACAGTTCTGTTGCACTCCATTCAGACTTCCAATCCATGCAGGAGGGGAATGGAGTGTATTTATGCTGAAGACAAAGCAGAAGATGGTTCTACAATTTGGGAAGGAGGAAATGGAAGAAGGGCAAGGGAGGAGAAGTTAGTATCAGTGAGGAAGAGGCATACTCACTCTGAAGTAAAACTGAAGCTTTTGAAAAAAAAAAAGGTGGGAGGTAAAAAGCAGCATTAGAATATGATACATCAACAGAGCAATGGTGGCTAGCCCTATAAAGTCAAATATCTGACCAAAGTTTAACAGCAAGTGTGCCTATTTAATTTCAGATGAGAAGAAACAGCATTTCCCATTTGGCTTCTCATCACTTAACTCTTCCTCTCTTACACAGTCCTTGCCTCGACAGCTCTCCCTCCTGCTTTGCCTCTCCCAGCAGCTTTTACTTTGGCAGTACTTTTGGTTGGCCAGCATTCTCTGAGGGCCCCGGTGTCTTTATGGCTCCCTTCCACACTCAGCATACCTCTCACAGGGCAGAGCTGTTTCCAAGCTAAATCAATATCCCCGTATTTGTGGCCAAAGGTCTGAAATGGACTCTGGACTCAGCTATATGCATCTAGATCCAGTTCAGTGCTACTCAAGAGGATTCTGTATTGACAACAGCATGAAAAATAAAGCCCAGCCCAGCTCTCAGGGCTGCAGCCAGCAGTGAGTTAAGGCCAGTGAGAGGCAAGGGCTGAGGGCTGGCACTAAGATCGTTTTCTGAAAGCATGAGCTTAATATACTGTTCCTTTGTGCTCTTCTGGAACCAGCTGCAACTCATCCTAATTCAGCCGAAGACACCCAGTCTGCTAGAGCCTGGGCAAAGACAGGGAGCACGTTCAGACACAGGCGCTGCTGCCACCACGCTGCCACCGTCCCTGCCAGCCAGAGGCTCTCCAGCTGCCCTGCCTGCTGCAGGTCGGTGCTCCAGCTGCGGATCCCCGTGGGAATACTCTCACCAGTAATGCAGTGNTGGCATTTAAATCTATGTTAGTATCTTAATTATTATTCAGTTTATCTTTTCTTTATAATTCATTCAAGTATTTAATATTGCAATAAACACCAGAGAGACATAAACAAATGCAAAATCTCATGTCTGACTTGGTGTATGAGGGCACCACACCATGTACAGAGCTTCAGCTTACTACAACCACAGCTCACCCAATTCCAAAATCCCAGACTAGACAGATCACTGGGATCTTCTTAACTGTACGAAGATCCAAAGAGCAAAATGATCAAGGCAAATACAGAAAGCTTGCATTTGCTAAAGGCCGTGAGAGCTGGAGCCAAGCAAAAATGCAGAGCTTTACAGACAAAACTGTGAGAAGCATGTGTGTGCATAGCTCTGTCTGTATATGTGCCTGTGACACAGCACTGCGGCCGCAGATGGCCAAAGCCTGAAAAAACCTGGCTTGTTTTTTTCCTGCTTTTCTTGTGTGGGTTTCTTTCTCTCTTTGTCTTCTTGGCTTTAATCAAGTTCCTCTGCCTTTCTGTAAGTCAATTTTCTTCTCTCTCAATAAGTATTTTGAGCACACATCCTAAATTGGGATTTTTGTCAAATGCATAAATCACCTTCCCAAAGCACTCCCAAGGACTGAGACTTACAGAGACTTTCTGTGCCTCTTTAACTTGTATCCTTCTCTTTCAGGTATGCATTGCTTCCAAATAAATAGCTTACTTTTCTCTTTTTTCCCTAGAAAAAAGAGAATAAATTCCTCATATGTAGGAGAATGTTTTCATCACTTTATTGCTTGGAGCCCACACTCTTCATAAGCTGTCATAAAAATTTGGTTAGCACATTCATAATAATTACATTCTACACACTGTCATACTACACCCATCGCTGCAACACTAATAAGAAGTGAAAGCAATATAAAACATTGCTCAGAGTACCAAAGTCAGAAGGAGAAGATTTGCTCAGTGATAAAAGGCCACTTTCAACACCAGCTTTTCTTGAACCATATGCATACACGACATGGTACTGCAGCACTGAAGAATGAAAACTGACCCACATTTTCTCCCCTCTGTATATAAGAAACTCTACCCAGAGCCACAGCTGCTGGCTAAACAGCGAAACAAACCCAACATCCTTCCAATGAGCAGCAAGGAACACTGTCCCTGGTACCCAGGGGAAGGGCTGGCAGTCACTGCAGTCACTCGCAGGCCTGAGGGGCACTGGGCATAGCATGCAAAGAAGCTGCAAAGGTAACAAGAACAGTAGCCAAAACGACTCTGAAGCAGAAGTGCTTTCGTGCATCACTTACTACTTCTCCTCTTTACACACTAATGTTATTCATTTATTCAAACATGGGCCTGTTTCTGTTCCTGCTGAGGTCAAGTGCTGAAGTGGAAGTTAAGGTCAAATAAAGCTATGTATGATTATCGTTGCTTAAAAATGTATTACACATTGAAGCTTCTGACTTGAGCTAAGAAGTCATGAAAATTTTGAGTTGGTTTCCCCCCCCGCCCCATTTTCCAGCCCTGGATAATCTTGCTTTGCAAAGACAATCCCTCCCCTAAGACCCTGCAGGAGGGGAACACCCTTCTGCTCCCAAGGTTGAGCCTCCAAAAGGCACTGCAACTCCCCCCCATTTGCGTACACATGGACACATTGCCACATACAAAACCAGAAAAGTTATGAGTCAGAGATCCTGCAATTCCTAGAGTTGCCACCTACTGATAGCACTCATATTGCACAGACCTTCAGGAGAGAAATGCAAACAAATGAGATGAGCGCACTAAATTATTTCAACTAGAGGTTGAAAATTAACACAGACCATGCAACAAAAGTATCACAGTTCTGGAGGTAAACTTAAATACTAGGTGATGGAGAATTCTCAAAGCCATGCTTCTGTTCTCTCTTCTGCTTTAGAAGAGCAAAAACCCACTTACAAACTAAGTGGCCTGAGAAGCAGCTAGGCCAGCATTAATGAAGTGAATTATCACTATGTTAAAGCTAATAAGTCAGCTCAAGTTACACTATTTTATTCAAAGTGCAAAACATTTTTTACATTTTTATGTAATTTATTACCAAGGGCAGGAAAGCTGGGGGTGGTGGAGAGTAGGATCATATCCTCAAATACACTTTGCTCTTATCACACAAATCTCAGCTGCCACAGTTGGTAATAAATTGCATGGGAAAAAACCAAAGAATGACCTACTAGATAATGCTCAACTTCAAGCCACAAGTTCCAAATGCAAACCATCATCTTGAACGTTAGTGCTCCCCCTTAAAACAAAAAACAGTTCTATATAACACCGTGCACTTCATTTTCTTCCTTCAGGCATCTTCCTCTTCTCCTTTTTGTTGTGGAAACAGCAGGTACAGCTATTTGCATTCACTCTGGAAAGGTTTTTAGTATCTCAAACCTCACCATCTCAGAGACTTATTTTGAAAGCCAGCTCTTGCAGACATGCTCTTAAAGGTACAGAAAACAAGGGTCTATTAAATCAGAGTCACTGGACAAACTGATTCAACTGGTACACCATATTAGAGGTTGTTTGGACACTTACTTTGCATGTCTCTGGCACATTCCAGGATTTCATCCAAGAGAAGATGACACACAATAGTAATTGATAGAGAATTTACAGTTTTCTCTTTTCAGCATCTCTCCTAGCTCTGTGGATCCAGTCAAGATCTAAAACTAATGATTTATCTGTCTTGCCTAAGGGTAAAACCAGATTTCTAAACTAACAAACTAAAGAAAAAAAATGTCTCTGAATAAAGACATCAATCCCCACTTTCTGCAAGGACCGTAATGTTAGAAACACCTGCTGTGACGCTTAAAGGCTTCATACAGCAATTAGTAGGTAGCCATTAAGCAATAGCTGGAGGCTCTGCTTGGGACTTCTTCCTTTCTTTCCTTATAGAGCGCACCCACAGCATCTCCTGCATGGAGTGCCACTGGCAAAAAACAATTCCTAGAAGAACATCCTACAAGGATGTTCCTCTTCAGTGACTAACAAAGGAAAATGGGGCACATCCCTAGAGCTGTTTATGTACTGGAAGCATTTTAGGGTAGACTGCTGTTCTGATTCAGGGTTGCTTTCCTTATCAAGGCAACACCAAGATGTTACTTTTGCTACACACAGGACAGGCAAACTTGCCAGAACAGGGTCCAGAGCCTGGTGACTTTAAGATTATGCCTTCTAAACAGCTTTTATCTCCTGAAATCAATAGCAAAGGCTAACACTTTCTATAGGGCACATATAGGCAGCGGCACACAAGCTACAGAGAGGAAGACCATTTTATCTGAATGCATGAAGAGACAAAATGCCAGATCTTCAGCTGACAGGAGCCAAACGATCGCACCCAGGCCCGTCAGTGTACTTCTGGTATTCCGCATCTTGAGATTTCCTCGCCTCTCTTCTTGGGCACTCCAGTTACTCACTGCCCTCAGACACGAGCTCTCAGTAATCTCACTGGGATCAGTTTAGCTCCTGGCATCTGCACAGTGCATAACGACACTGGGAACTAAACACTCTTTTGCTCATCTACACAGTTGCCTCCACTGTATTATCCAGACATAAACCTCAGTGATCTACAACAGACCAACAGGAAAAACTAATTTAGGACCATAACGTGTTGCGTTAAGGCCCAGTAGCCTCCAGCTCTCTATCACACTGCACTTTCCAAGTTAACATAATTCAGGTTGGAAACAGGACCATCCATTCTGCCACAAAGTGCTCTGAAGCAGCGCTTTCTTCTCAGCTCACCAGGTCTCCATGTCATTCCTAAGCCTAACTGCAAAGCTAACTGGCAAATTAATTTAGATATTTACATAATTAACTGCTTCAAAACAAAAGCATGGTAATAATACACATCCTGAAGAGAAAGATCAACCTCTACCAGCAGCTTTCCTCCAAAGCGCCTGTCTGCACCTACCCCAGTCTCAGGACAGGGCTGAGCCACTCCTCTCAAAGGGACTGCGAGGGAGAAAACGATCCCACAAAGCTCCTGGGGAAGGGCAGCCTTTTGGCAGGACAAACACCAGTACATTAACGACTGTGATGGAAAACCTAAGCCCCTGTTAGGCCAACGGGTGGATGCGTTTGAGGGGATCTCAGAGCCCACACCCAGCATCAGCTAACAGACCACCTTGAACAGAATGCCTCTCCTTTGGGTATCCCCAGCTCTGCAGGGTGGTGGGCAGCTTCCACAGCTCCCTCCACACTGCAGGGTAAAGCCTCACTTCCCTAAGAGCCCAGGGACCTTTGCTCTTGGAGCCCTGATCTCACAGGTCTTACAACACAAAGAAACACAACTCAAGCTGCTGATGAGTATTTCTGGGTTTGGCAAGGCTAGCGTAGTGTTTGCTGCCATAACACCCTAGACTACCCTTTTCTTCCAAGGACTGAAGCAAGTTACACAGATGATCCATACTCAGACGGGCTTCCAGACATTTCTCACTTCATCATACTTGAAATTACTAGCAGGAAGGAGACATTTATTTGTTTAAATGCTGCTGAGGTAATTTATTTAGTCATTAAGTGGAAAAAACAGTTTGTATAGACGTAGATACTTTTAGAGCACAAAAGGTTTAACATCAGATTCACAATTACAAAATCCATTTCCATCCTCCTTATGACCACGAGGCTCCCCATGCACTGGACAATACCCTCAGTTGAAACGTAAAGCACTGCTGAGATTGGGTCCTTGCTACTATCGTTGCCATGGCTGCACCACACACCTCTCCATGGGCAGCAATGCTCTATTCAAAACAGCTGCTCAGGACAGCTATTAAATTCTCTAATGTTACCCTTTACCACTAAGTTACAGCCCTGTGTGGGATCAGAGTATCACGGGTGTGCACTTTGAACTTCATCAAACTCTACCACTAAAATGATATAGAGTTTCCTAACAAACTGGCAAAAATACTATTTTCAGTGTCTTGGTAATATTTTTATCAAGTGAGAACTGCAGAGTAACAAATCATTGCCACCTTAGATGCAAACGACTCCAGGGCTCTGGAAATGCTCACCATATGTGTATTTGGCAAAGAAGAGCAGTTAACTAGGCAGGAAGTGTACTCCTCATTCTGAAATAGTGATTTATAATGAGGAACAACCCGGTCTCTTATTCCTAATAAACCTATAGTGCTTATTATATTCCCATCACAAAATAAAAAATTTAATTCAGGAAAAAAATGACGCTCAAAGACTAAGAGCCTTTCAAGCTCCCCTTCATTAAAGAACAGAGGCAACTCAGTAAACCGGAAAGCAGTGATCCAGCAAACAGTTTACTGCTGCAAACTGTTTGGTGCAAAGATATATGGGAGTTTATTTGCATATAACTTAATATAAATTCCAACTGCATCCTGGGTGAAAGTAAAGATTTTTTGTTTTGTTTGGCTTGGTTTTGGAGTTTGTTTTTGATTTTAATGAGAACAGACTTAGCAAACATTTCCTAACTGCCTGCTGTTTGGAATTTCAAGTCTGAAATAAAACATAACCACGCTACCAGCTCCAATGCTGCCTATCTCACAAACAGCAATAAAACCCATCAGCAATTAAATAACAGATTATTTACTTTACACAGAGCTTATGTGGAGCTTACAGCTTCACCTATAAAGTAACGTTACAGATACAGCAAATCTACCAGCAAACTAACAGAACTAACCTGACAAATTGCCTGTCAATTGCTCTCTATGAATATATACTTAAAGGAAAAAAAAAAAATCACATAATAATCTGTAATAATAATTTTGTCACCTCTCTCTTGATTAAAGTATACCATACCATTATGATGAGAGTCCTGGGTCTGCTCATTTCATCATCGCTATCCAGCGGCAGAATTTCATGTGACAACTCCTCTCGTCGTCGTCGCCTGCAGATATGTGGACAGTTCCTCTGTACCACAGAACGAAAGGCTTGGAGCAGAACAATGCTGGCAGCACAACCCATATCTGCATCCTGAAGCCTACAAAATAACTTCTATGTTTATGCTATGTTTGAAAAACAGTGGCTCCTTGTCCCTGAAAACAGCCTACAGTGCAGCTGCAGCCAGCTCGCTCTCCAATCGCTTCCTTGAGCTCTGATCATCTGATCACAACCAAATAGCTTGGATGCAGACAGAGGAAAGATTTGATCCACTGAAACAGAAACACACGCAATATTACGATTGCCGCTCCCTCCCTCCCTGCTCCTGAATTCGCATGAGAAAATACGCTCCCTCTCTTGTACAATCATCCGCCTCCCCTGATTCCAGTTTCATGGAACTGAAAGTATTAACATTCCCAGTTCAAAAGAGCCAGCTGTTCATTAAACACACACAGAGGCATCCACAGCAACTGGCTGGATCAGTTTAAATACCTTTCTAAAAAGGTCGTATGTAGCAAAAAAGCCAGTATCTGGAAAGTTATTAACTCTCATTATCAGCACTGCTGGGTTTAAAACACTTTGCCTAAGGGTCTTTTACCACACATACACAGGAAAAAAAAAAAAATATAAAGCTCAGAGGGATTTGGTCTGCAGTGTTTTCACCACTTCTTGCAATTTTCTGAAGCACAGCAAGTTCATTGGAGTTGCAAATGTAACAAGTGGCAAAAAGGCAGAAATCTGTGTGTGTCATCCAGCTCATTCTAAAACAGCCGTGGCTCGAGGTGAAGCAGCAGCTCTGAAATGCCTCAGGGCAGTGGGGCTGTTTTGTGTTCCAACACACAGGTGCCTTCACAGAGAAACATCATTACACCTGCATCTTTACAGCCTGTGTAGGGCAGGGTCTCACTCTGAACCACAGCGACGACCTTCCCAGAAGGGTGAGAGGAGAGGGTTTCTGTGGGTTATCAGTGGGTCTGGGCTGGCTGAAGCTGCTGCTGGCAGCCGGCGCTAACAACTTGCCTCTCTGGCTCCTGTCTGGCAAGTCACTCGAAAGCAGGCAGGGATGCTCGGCAATCACATGGCTGACCTGGAAACACAGCAAGCACTAATGGGAGAGTGTGTAAGATAATAGCACAGGAGAGGAAGTTAGCACTAAAAATACCTACAGAAAATGGATTTCTCCTACACATTAGGAAAACTAAGAATTTCCAATAGGGTTTCCAGAGCAGCTGCTTTTAAGCTAATATGTATAACTTTATTATATGTGCACCCAAAACCGTATTTGCCTTGCATCAAAAGGTTTTCATTTCTAATGAAGGCCATGAAAGTTTTGTCATCAATTCCTATGGGGGCATAATCAACTTTATAATGTCTGTTAATGAGATATTTGTAAATAATTCTCCTCTTCACAATCTCAGCCAGGAACTGCACTGAAAACTTTTCATGGAAGTACTTTTTCTGGGCTTAAGTAGAGTTTAATTGCTCAGCAATCTGGCAAAAAACATCATAATTCTAATTAAAGCATTTCCCAGAAAAGTTAAATCCTTTAGAGCTGTCCTTTAATAGCAACAAACTCATCACCATTATTTCTTGCCTTTATTTCTTTAGAGCAAGCTGCTTTGAGTGCATGTGGAAAACAGTCAGCAGCCCTGGCAGGCACTGCACAACCTGACCCCCCCAGCCCTGCCAGTGCACCCACCTGGCTCTTCCCCGCCGGATCCTCCTGGGCACACCCTTCACACGCTGATGAGATGTCCCTGCCTCCCCAGCAGCAAACCCCTCCAGAGGGGGCCTCCTATCACGCTTGTTAGTCTGACTTTCCTAATGGGATTACAAGGGCGCAGTGGCACAGCTGAGTAATTCCTGCACCAAATCAGCAATTCTGCTGCTGCTGCTGCTATTGTTTGTTTTCATCATCCCCCTGCCTACTCCAGAGCTGCAACTGACACCTTGGCCACACAAACGATGCACTTGGCAGCTGGGAGACCTCCATTCCTACTCTAATTCCAGCAGCAGCAGTACGGTCCTGGGTAACATCTGTTGCTGGCTGTTATGGCAACTGCTCTGCTACCCTGGGGGCTGCTAGCACATCTCCTGTCTGTCTGTACAGCATCTTCCTTTACTCACCAGTGCTCAGCTGGGAGAGCTGGCAGCATTTATTTGAAATTTGGTTTCCATAGCACAGCCCAACACTGCCGCACATGGTCATGCACGTGTGTATGGAACAGCACCCTAGGGCTCAACCCAAAGCTTCACTTGGTTCTCAGTGAAGAATCCCATTCATTCCAGTGGTCTTCGGATCACACTATTCTCTGCCAGTGGCCTTAGTAACTTCATTACAATTATTTGTGGATTAAGCTATTATTAGATACTAGTAGAAATGAGACAGTCTTGGCATTTCAGCTCTTTGGAGAGAAAAATGACACTTAGTCTGAAAGCAAGTAAACTAACAAGCCAAAGCCAGCTAAAAGTAGCCTCCAGCTCTTGGTCAAAATTCAAGAACTGAAAAACAGCTAAGGCACAGGGGAAAAGAAACCACTGAGGAGCTAAAAAACCCCCTTCTGTTTTACGGAAATCTCAAAGAGGCATGAGCTATCATTGGAAAGGACACCTCCCAGCCCACTAAAAATGCCTGGACACACACAGAGGATGAACAGTTTTGTTTTACAAAGGTAGGGATCTCATTAGCATACATTATGTTTATACACCAACTATCAACAGTGTTAGTTACTCTTACAGTGAAGCATTGAGCACTATTTTGCATTAATTAGCACTCTACTCCAGAAACAAAATTCAGTGAAACCCCCTGAGAAGCAAAATACTCCTTTGTGCAAGCAACTCCTCAATTCCCCATTACGAAGACTTTGCCAGCAATGCTGGGCTAAGCAATATGCACACTGGAAGCCTTCCACTGCCCACTCTCACTCCATTCTTAACCACCACTCATTTTAGCTATGCTATGTAGCTATGTAACACCAGCACAATGGTTTATGGGGACAGGCTGGGAAGGAGACCATTAAAGGCAACTCAGTGAAGAAAATAAAAAAAAGAAAAGAATTACACAAGATAATTGTTTTAACCCAGAGGACTTCAGTGACCCAGTGCTCAGCAGCTCCAAAGGCTGGGTCTGTGTAGCAGCAGAGTTGTGCAGGAACAGAAGTGAGTCACACTTGCCATGTCTTATAAAGTGTGTGATAAGAAAGCAGAGTTCAAAGGCATCTGTATCCTCAAGCTTACAGCTATTCCAGCCTCAGCTCCCATGTGAAAAAGATGCCAGCTTTGCCAAAGGGCAGCCAGGGCCTGAAGAGGCAAACGCTCTGGCATTAAGTCTGTAGCGGACAGTAAACTCCTTCTCCTCCAAGCACTGGGTTATTTCTCTTCTGCAATATTCCCATATTTCTGTTTCTGCAGGCTGCAAGACTTTCTAAAGATGCTACTGAACATTTTCTTAGACACCTATTTCACACCTCATTAGTACACCACACTAAAAGCTGTTTTCCTTCCCACAGCTTGCTTTATTCCATTAATTTTCCTTTCTCTTTGTGGCATTTGAATTCCTGTGATTGTAATAAACAGGATATAACCTATTGGTATTTTGGTCTTCAGCTGAGGGCTTTAAAGGGAAAGGCAGAAAGGCAAGTCTTGGAGAAGAGCCTTTAGTGAGAGGATGGCTTATCAAATTCAACACTGATCCTTCCTTTAACCCCCAAAGGAGGCTGCGTTCTTCTCAAGCAAGGAGGACGGCTGCAGGTTAGAACCCCCTTTGCCATGAGACCTCTCAGCTGTCAGCATGACATGCACCGTTTTGTTTGGCTGGGGGTTTCTTTAATCTGGAAATCAAGCCTGCCTCTCCATGATGTTTTTGCATGACATATTCTGAGAAGCTATACAGAAGCTCTTGTGGTGTGGCAATCCTAAAGCAGCAGTGGCAGGTGAGCACAGGAGCCATCGACATGGACAGGAACACCCCTGGAACTGCTTACAGCAGCATGTTTAGTCTGGCCCACAGGAGCCTCAAGCCATTAACAGGAACTAAAGACAGCACAGCAGTACAAACAATAAGAACTGCACTGTTAGAGATGATAAGGCTCATGCCACCACTGCAAGTTACCAAAGTTTCCATTCCACATACATCTTATCCTGCTACGTGAGCAGCTCCCCAGCAGCACACAAATAACATAAGTGGCCAGTGGTTGTTACCCACAGCTCCACACATATAAATCCACCATTTTCTAGTAAAACTTCTCTTAAGTTAGTTCATGCAAGTAGCAGATGAACATTTGAGGCAAGATATGACCACAAAGTTACAGTCTCTGCCTTGATGCAAATGAGGATCACTCACATTTTGGTAAGTTAATGTCTCATCTCTCAACACTTAAATATTTATCACCCACATCACCCTTTCAAAACAAAAAAAGCTGATACACATTTTCTTAGCAAAGGTCTTTGTCTCCAGTGTTTGTTTTCATAAAGGCTTGGAGGCACTTGCAAAGAAAGCAGAGGGAAAAAAAACACACCCAAGTTTGAAAGTCGCTCTCCACACTCCGCTACTTCAAAACAAACAGTGGAATCTTAACCAGCCTCCAAGGAATCAGCATCCAGATCCAGATCAGACAGGTGAAGTCTGATCTCCTAGAGATGGTCTTCATGGCAGTCAGCTTAATGAGACAAATCCTCATTAATGGGCCTCTTTTCCTTGCATATTTTATGCATGAGAAAAAGCTATAAGTACATATACCTGAGTAAAAGCTCAGCTCTTTCCATGCACTTTTTTCTACTGACTTTAGCCTTAAATCGATCTGGAGGATACCACGTTACAGTGGCATCTCACTGCCACAAAGGCAGCGTTTCCAACATACCTCCCGTTCTCTGTCTGCTCCCAGTGTAGGTCTAGGGGAATACAAGAATCCACCTTCAAGGAGCTGCCCTGTCTTCTCTTTCCAACAGTTATGTCCCAAACCTTTCACATCCAGCCCAGTGGCCTACAAGAGGCTGTGCAGGGCTAGGCTGAGCCACTGCTGCCATATGTTTTGAGGGAGGAGAAAAAAAAGTGCTTTAAAGGATACATGGGGATCCCAGATTTACTTCAAAGAAAGCTTATGCAGTCACAGGTGCTACAAGCCATAAATAGCACCTGTACCTTCCACTCATAACATACCCTCTTGCACTCATTTCAAAGCATTCATGCATTGTATCTTCAAGTGTTGCTGTAAAAATGGTTAAATATCAGAAACACTGAGGTCTCAAACAGTGGAACGGGTCACTAAGAGTCAGAACACACAGGCTTTGTATTTCTTTCATTTCCACCAGCTGCTCCCTAATGACTCAGGAAAGCAGGCATTTACTGCAGTAACTGGTCAGCACAACTCCTGAATTATTTACAGCTTTTTCATCTTGAAATTGTGTTTCCTTCTCACAAAGTTATCCTTGACCAACACAAACAACTCATAATGTACAAGTTACAGTAGGTAAAAATCCACGAATGAGAGTACACGGTTATGACTATGTGAGAGGTGCTTGAATCATTCAGCCACGTCATTTCTGCTCGTGGCGCCTTCCGGCAGCACGCAATGCTCACACTGGAGTGGGGCAGAAGAAAGCAGCGCAAGGCTGCGATGTCACCGGGCTGCAGAGCACACAGGGCTGCAGAGCACACAGGGCTGCAGAGCACACAGGGCTGCAGAACGCGGGTGTCTGGCACCCTCTAGGGAGTAGAATACGAAAGACCAATTCACAGCTGCTGCTTCCTGACTTTACCTGCTGAAAATGGAAACAATTGCTGCAGACATGGGAGGAAAGAAAAAAAGTCAGGTAAGCACAGAAATAGGCTCCCCGTGACTGCCTGGGCCAGTGCTGCCCTTCTCCTCTCAATATCCCTTTGTTCTTTCATGTTGATGTCTCGTGCAAAGTGTTATACAGAAGTTGTGTGGAAAACTCTTAATTACTACCACACTGTACACGGCCAAAATACAGATTTCCCCCATTAGATCTCACAGCAGATGGCACCAACAAATTGCAACCACCTGACAAATAAGAGAACAAAGTTATAAAAGACTAATGTAAGGATTTCCAACAGGCTAATGAAAGAAGCTGGTCTAGAATCCCATATCTCTGCAGCTTCAACCTCTAAAGGGGTTTCTCAGAATGTTCTCTTTACACAAAAAGTGAAATAAATCTGTAATCTGCATGCAAGTAGTTTCCACATTCTTATTTTCAACTCAGGTGAAGCACCCTGCTGATTTTCATGAAATTCCTCACCTTGACAGGTAGTTTTCCACAATTACAGCCTCTGTGAGATCAATGGGATTATTCTCAGATCAAGTAAAATGGAGAACTGCAGCCCACAGGCAGTGATGAAAACCTCTTTATTTCACTGCACTTCAGTGCCTTCTGGATCTAGCACAGAATACTCCAAAGAACAGCTAAGAGCATTGTTGTGGTTTCCTTAGACATGTAACAGGAAAAAGAAATCTTTGACTTCAAACCAGGAAAAATAACTACTTAACCTACAAAGCAAATGTTTGTTTGTTTTTAAAAAGAACTTTTACTATCCCATAAAACTGGTGGGGAATTGGAGCTACCAAAACTCATTTTTTCTCTGCCACACAGTTAAATAAAAACAATGTATTCAGATAAACTCTGTGAAGAGTTTTCACCCCAAGTTATAACCCTGGCTGAGCTCCCACTTCTAAAGCAAAGATTTGGCAGATAAGTCACAACAGAAAAAAAAAAAAACCAGTCACCACCCTACTGGTTCCCAAAAAGAACTGGTATCAAATTATTATCCTCTTTCAGAAAGATACACATTTAATTTGCGCACAGCCCCTCAAACAGCATTGTCAACAGCTGATCCTGTTTCCAGGCGACTTCTATTTCAGTAACCCAAAGGGAGAGGGTCTGAAAACCAAAACTGGCATACAGGAAAAAAAATCAAAAATTACCACGGTGCCTGTTTTCACTCTAACATGTTGGTTTTGTGACATTCCTTACAGCTGAAACAGAGTGCTACTCATCTGTTACCTGTCACAGTCCACGACGACATGCATAAATTCCAAAGACTTTTGTCTGGAATTTGTTTCACAAATTCCAATTTTAAAGAACAAAACACACACAGCGACATGGGAAGACTATCTTCCCACAAAAAAGCAAATGCGTTCTGCATTTGCTACCCTGGCACCAGCCTTACCACTTATGGAAACACTGGAAAGAGAACCAAGGAACTGGGGAGACCAGGCAAGAACATCCTGCAGCCGCCCTCCCAGTGCACACGGAGACAGACGTCAGCGGCCACTAACGAGGTTTGAAGAGCAAAATGTGGGTCTGGATGAGGTGTCACTTGTACAGCAATGTTCTCTATGCTGAATGGCCTGAACAGCACGGTGGTTTAATTAAACACCACTTCTTCTCTAAAATATGATCAAGGGCCTAAAAAGAAAAAAACACTGCAAAACCTCTCACCCACATCCACAAACTTTGGACAAGAGCCACAGAAACCTTTACTGCTGGCATCTCATCTTCCGGATGTGCAACTTGCTCTCTATTTCTGTAAGAGCCACAGCTTGCCGTAATATAAAACTAGTATTTCTGTTCAAACGCAGGCTAGAGACACAGAGCAAACACAGGCAGAGACAAAGAGAGACTGGAGTTACTTTCAAAAAGATCACTCAAATCTGAACTAAGGAGGAATTTTAGAAAGCGGTATCTTGGTAGAAAATGCGTTTCTTATTCCAATTTGCCTCTGCTCCAAGCCTATGACAGCTTTCTACTTACAACTCAGCTAACAACAGATAACAAAACCCAGAACTGCTCCATAACCAGAGCATTTTCAGCCTCTAACCCTTTGAAAAGATACCCCTTTTTTGGGTCACAAGAGAGACTGAAAACGAAGGTATCTCTTGGCACACTCCGATCTACTCATACACTCCTTTAGTTTTCAAAGAACTCACCTGAGTAGGAAAAAATGCACATGCCTTAACATTTGAGGTAGAAATTTAAATAACATAAACGAATTCTTTCATTTAATGTTTTTCATCTTGTTTAATAAAGAAAAACTAATGGTTTACAATCAAGAAAGAGGGGCATCAGGCATTAAATAAACAGGTCAGGCTTCATACACAAATGCCACAGGACAGGTCTAAATTCAGGCCATACCAGGTAAGCTAGAGAAGGAGGACTGCAAATGCACACAGGGTAAAAATATTTTGAGAACTTAAGTGTGGCATCTTCACCTCAGTCACAGCCCTCCAGCACAGTTTCCCATTCTTCATTGTATCAGCACTTAGAGCAACTACCTGGGAGCTAAGCATGTTTCTTTATTTGTCTATATGAAAAATTAAAAAAACCCAACCCCCACCATTTTCCCCCTGCAGATGAAGTCAGGCTAGGGAGGTTACAGTTACTCATCTCTTGGGTCCCACTTTTGATATCCTTCCTCTCTCACAGATGCCAGACTGACAGGACAAGAGCAGTAATTGAACACCTTCTGCCTCTGAGTCAAGACTATGCATGTGCTAGAGACCAACAGCAATTCCCACCTGGCTCTGCACATGCTCTTCACAGAAGGCTTTTGGATTTTCAAGCCAAGAAAGCCCTTTCCAAACTCCCTCATAAAAATGATGGGCTGTCCCAGGAAGCCAGGAGTTCAGCTGCCTAAAGCATTTAAAAAAAATTTAATAAAATTTTAATTTAAAACACCAAATGCCTTGAAGCTAAGAATTTCTCCTGCAAGCTGGACATTCAGCCACTGAAAATAGGGGAGGAAGAGCTGGAAGCAGAGGCCAATGCCAAAATGATCATCAACTACCAATACGACACCAACATAAGCAGAGTTCAGTATAGTTCTGGATATCATGCTAGGTACCTCTAGCAAAGGGAGTACTTACACTCCTGTGTTTAAAAGTAATGACATGAATACCCTGCTGAAACATCACTGAAAGTACATGAACAGGCCTGGCCACCTTCAAGAATGAACCAGCTGCAGAACAGACCTGCCAGTGTGCCCAGGGAATTAATGTGGTTGCTGTGCCCAGTTCTCAGATGCCCAGCACAAGTCCACAAACACAGAGGATTGAATTCTTTGCAAGATCACCAATAAAAACTGAGGCTGGAGGAAATGCTGAGAAAAATACCTTTGCCCATGCTTCAGAAATGAAGGCTGATGGAAAACCTTGCCAGTCTACACTCTACTGGGGTATAGAGAAGAGAGGCTTTCCATGGAGACATAGCAGCAGGGGATGAGACACAATGAACAGAACACATGTGGTAGGGAACGTTTCAATTAAATATGGTAAAATTAACTTTTAATTATGAAGGGTGGTCAAACACAGGAACAGGGCATCCTTGGAAAGTGGACAAGGGCCTGAGTAACCTTGTCTCTCTGGAACTGCTTTGAACAGGAAGCTGGGTTTGACAACCTCCAAAAGTGCTTTCCAAACTATTATTCTGTCAGTGTATAAGAACACGGCTTATTCAGCCTAACAAAACAGAGCCCAAATCTGTGCCCTCTGGGAGAGCCCCAAACACAACCAAAGCAGAAGAGCCGCCTAAGCCAAAGACTGACACCAAAGGCTAGAGGCGAGGAACTGGCCATTCAGGCCATACAATTTCCCTTCACTCAAGGCTCTGTTTCTAACCTAACCCAGAAATGAACAAAAGAGGCTCCCAATCAGGCTTCTTTCAACTCTAAGTCAGCTGTACAATCCCTGCTTATTATTTCAAGGCAATTTCACTTTGAGGCATATGCAAAGAGTTCAGCCAGATGCAAGGAACCAAAAGGAACAATCTCATTCAATTTCCGAGCATAAGCTTCTACCGCTGCAAAAGGGAAAATTAGGCACAAAATGTGGATAAAGTAAAAAAAAAAAAAGAAATGCAAAGTAATATCTGGACATATGTGGGCCAGCAAAAACTGTGTTGTCTCAGGTGCTGCTTTCCCATCACCCCATTCCCCCAGATACAGCAGCTTCAGATGTATCCTTTTGTCTGTCCAAAAAGATCCCACAAGAAGAATATGGATTGTTTCCATTAGTGGTATAATAATGTGGCTTCTGATTCTTTTTTTTTTTTTTCTTACCAGTGCCCAGAATCCAAAATAAAGAAGCTAAGAGTTAGGACCCTGAAAGTTTCTAAGGCAATAAATATTACAGAGCTGCCTTGATTTTTTTGTTTGTTTACATATTACTCAAAAAACCTTACCCAAATTTGACAGGTTCAGGGGCAGCCAGCCAAGCAGCTTTTTCCTGTTTGATCATGTCAAGTATCACCTAACCATGACACTTCTTGGGCTAAAGCACGCAGGGCAAATTGTTGATTTCTAAGGAGAAATCCACCTCCAGAGAATCCTACTGGCATAAACACCAGCCTTCACAAGACAAGAAAAGGGATCTGTGTGTATATTGTGCCAGATACTGTAAGAGAAGGTACCCTCTTGATTATAATGTTTAGCCCCAAAACCTTTCCCTTCATAGCACATCTAGAAGCTCAGGGAGGCACACATTCCTCCTGTTTTCACACCAGCCAGAAAGCCCAAGCTGCACAATGGAACAGTGAGACCACCCGTACAACAGCGTGGAAAAGAGACAAGGTCCCTCAGACCCACAGTGCTCACTGGGATGTTGTCACCCTCTCAGAAAGGAGCAACTCAGACACAGCTCCTCTGCCACCTCTCACACCACACCCAAGGAAGTGCCTGAAACCCATAGCTTTGCCATTATCA
The DNA here is from genome assembly GCA_013400655.1 of Mystacornis crossleyi. Taxonomy (NCBI): domain Eukaryota; kingdom Metazoa; phylum Chordata; class Aves; order Passeriformes; family Timaliidae; genus Mystacornis; species Mystacornis crossleyi. Next base: position 107,013 of record VYZQ01051883.1, read on the forward strand.
CCATGGAAAAATAAAAAGCACCCCAAAAGGCAAAACAAAAAACACCAACCCAATCAAAAAGCATCCTGCCCCTTTTAGAAATAATATTGCTGTTTTTTTTTTTTTTACAGCACAACAATGTGCTCACTATATCAAACCAAGTAACAGCTATTGTAGCAGCTGATGAGTGACACTGTCCCCTGGACAGCTTTTCTATACAACATGTGGTTTTCATTTTATGTCTCTTGTCAGGATTTCACTCCCTCTCTTTTATTTGACCTCCAGAAGAGAATAAAATCATACAAAATCTAAAACTAATGAACCTTAAGTTTCTGGTATCCATTAACATTCACATCCACAAGGCTGTTGATTCAAAACAAAATACAAAATAAGCAACACCAACCCAATTATAAGTTGTTTGGCCTGCATTTGTTAAGTTCTAACACAGCCTCTATAAACATATGTCTTCTGGTTGGTATTTCAGGAAGAAATCCTTCGAAGAGTAATATTTTGATTGGTAACATGTGTGTTTTGAAAGGCTAATACTGAACTCCAAGGGTGATTAAAATATGAGTAGAAACTATGAGCTAAATACACATATGTGCAAAGAGCTTTCATTCTCACTGACTGAAATGTTTGGTTACAAGTAATTTGTTTTTATTATTGAAGTCCTAATAGCACGTACTATTGACTTTTTGTAAAATTAACTGATCTTTTTGAAAATATCCTGTTTAACTTCAGAGCATTACTTAAAAAAAAAATTACCTAGTATGTAACAGAAGTGATGTCATTCTCTAGATTATTATGACACATCTCAAATGAACTTCCAAGGGATCCTAGTAATTTTAGGTAGTACCCAAATGTTGGCCTCTTCTCGTTTTAGTCTTTCAGGACTTCTCAACCAAGCAGGAAACAGAGATCAGCCAGACAGTGTTTCTCAAGAAATCATTATTATTTACACTCAGGAATGAATTATTTTAGGGTATCAAGCAGTTCCCTAACTGTGTGCACCATGCAATTAGATTTTCAAATAGATGACCTACTTCCTAGACCACCCCCTGATTCTTCTGCAGGCAGCTGGGCATTCAACAGGGTTATGTTCTTAAGTAGCTCCAGTAGAAAAAGTGCAAATGCATAAGAGAATGATTTAAATGTTACAGAGTACACAGGGGAACTTTAACCCAAAAATTGTTTTATAGTTGTTTTTTAAGGAAGTCAACAGTCTGGTTGTCTATGCTGCCAAAGCTTTCATTAGAACATACACTATCCAATTGAAAATATGACAGTACATGCAGATTGCCTTTAAACAGACTCCTTTTTCACACCAAGGGAAAATATTCTCAACTTTGTCTTACAATTCAGATGGAAATTTAAATGTAGAGATAGCAATTGTTCATTTCTGCTGAAATTCACTTCAATATATAATTAGTGGTCTAAATAAAGTTAACAATCACTTATCACTTTCTATGTAATGTTACAATTACTTCATGGTAACACAGAGTTGCAGCCAACAGAAGAGCTCTCACCTCCATGTCATTTATGCTTTTGTCAAGCAGCCGAGCAAATTAGGAACAGTTACAGCTAAATACCAAACACACACTGTCAGGCATAAGGGCAGAGTTGGTTACAATTACTCACTCTCACTATCAGTGCCTCACTCTTGATGCAGTAACACTAAATTCAACACGACTGCTCTTCACAAAAGATCAGGCTGGCAATTTACTGAGGAGACTGCTGGGGCACGGCGCCACTGGCATACACAAACACCGGGAAGGGAAGCTCCTGCACTTCCAGGGAGACACCTAGAGATATCCTCCACCCAGCACATCTCAGCACTCTGGGAAGCAGCACCCTCTGGCTCTCATACCTCATCTATCAGCATCTTATTTGGAAAAAACCCACAAGCTTAAAAGCCAAGCCCAAAAGACTGCCACACCCTGATAGGAGGTACTACCCTAACCAAGACATCCTGCTGAACCAGTGTTCACACGACTGCCAGACAAGAGGAACAGGCAGGGTGAAAGGTTAAGAGAGGTTCACCTCTACCACACAAGAGTTTGTGTTGGAAGGGACCTTGACACCTCTGTGGACAGCACTTGCTTGGAGTCTCAAGAGACAAGGACACAATTCCTCTCAATAAAGTAATGGAGAAGATGGATCTATCATCCTATTCCAAATATAAATTTATCTGGTGATCTGGGAAGCACATCAAATGGCACTACAATTATTATTTCACTTTGGAGTGCTGAGGAACCTGGCATCTGCCTATGACACAGGACTTCTGGAAACTCTAACCTGATCCAGAAGAGCAAGCCACACCAGTGTAAGCCCATACTCCAAAGGCAAACCGAATCCCACTTTCCAACTTGACTATGCAGACAGAAATCCGAAGATGTTACACTGCAGTCAAAAGAATTCCAGGGCAATTCTGTATTTTATTTTTAACCAGAACCTGTTCAACCTATTTAAAGGAACAACTACATTTAAATTTGGCTGTCACTGACATTGTCTTTCCCACCATAACAACAAACGTTGAAGCCCCAGATGGGTTAATATTTATGAGAAAGGCAACAGAACACCAAACAGAACAGGAAGTAGCATTTCCTGCCAAACCGTCTAAAAGCAGTCATACGGTTAGCACTGCACTTTGCTGGCTTTTATGCCTGTTATCATACAGACAGACACGAAACAGCAAAAAAATCTGATAAAAGCAACTAGTATGTATTATTCCTCTAGATGTTAACAACAATAAAATGAATGAAATAATAAGCTGCTTATTATTTCCACCTATTTTTCTTCTAGAAAGGAAAAAAAAAATCTTCACAAACAAGAATTAGAGGAGGCTAGTGTGCTAACGTGCCAGGATTTTGGTTTTGAAGTCACTCATGTCCATGGGGTTCCCCTCGAGGCACAGCTGTGTCTGTACACAAAGTCGTTAAATCGAAACCCAGCATTTAATTGGACTTAAACCAGACACATTCCAAAATGCAACACACCCCCTTCACACCTTCCCCAAAGAACAACAGAAAACAATCAGGAAGATTTCCAGGCAGCTCCAGACACTGGTGATTCAAAGGCTCACCTGTAACAGCCATACTTGACAGACAAGGCAAAAGATTATCATCTCCTCCCTAAATATTCCCATTCAGTATCATCTATCTACGTACTGTAGCATTACATGGCAATAGATCCAGTTCCACTGATTCAAGACTCTTAAGAAAATAAAGAGGTGAGGACAAGGGAGAGAGAGAAGGAAAAAGGGGGGGAAAGGACGGAAATAAGTGAGAGGGAAGAAGGAATTTATTTTCATATATTCAAAAAATATTTTCATTTCCCTAGCTTCCTTTAATTCTTGTATTTTAAACTACTCATAACCACACATAAAAGGATTTCTTGTTTTTCAGTTTCACCTTTTTAGCTGTCAGACCCAGTTACACTAAGCAGCAACCCCTCATTGTGCATCATAGATCTTTCATACCTCAGCTTTTCAAGCTCCAATTACAACTCATTTGCTGACTCCCATTCTTGACCACACAAAATCTTCCCCCAAAACATAGAAGCTCACATTTTTTTATCTGAATCCCTGACAGATCCTCTAAGACTAGGAATCAGGATCTTCTGAAATACACAGTGGGAAATAGTCGTAGAAACAGAAACCCTGAAGCATTGGGACACAAAGACCAAGCACGGCAGCCCTTATACCTTATTCTAGCACATCTCAGTGGCCATCATCATGGAATTCAAATGCAAAGCTCTTGTCTTAAAACCCCTCAAACCAAGCATGCCACATTATTCCAAGGAAACTGATGTTAGCCCTATTTATTTGAATCGATTAAAAAATATAAATCTATTAATATATTCACACATCGAGACATTGAGTTTTCTTCCACACTGCACTGAACAGGGAACCACTGGCTCCTTTAGGGAAACAGACATAGCAGAGGTTCCTCTTTCAAGAAGAGTCCCTCAGTATTATTTGAGCTATATTTCATCTGATGAACAGTCGTTCAAATAGCAACTATCGATACAAGACCAGGAGTTCAGTGTAAAACCTCACACTAAAGCCAAGAGAGAGGCCTATCATCAAAGCCAAAGGCTTTCCATCACCAGAATGGGGGCGAGAGGCGTGGCAGGGCAGAGTGACATGGGGCAGTGAGGGGAGGAGCAGAGAGATTATCCATTTGCAGAACTGGCAAGGGGCATTCCTGGAAGAAGTGGGTTTTAACGTGGTGTGCATGGCAGGCAAAGATAGGGTGCCTGACACAACTGACACACTGTTCCCTGCACAGAGAGGCATTAACAGAGGCTCCAAGACAAGTGGGAGAGGGACACAAAGCACAGCAAGGATCCAGGACTGGCAGGGGTGAGGGCAGCAAAGCAGGGAGTGGGCAGATACAAGAATGAAGAAGTGAGAGAAAGATAATATTTAACTGCAACATGGCTAGTGATTTTGAAGGGTTCTCATTGTAAGAACAACTCTAGAAAGAAAAAAGGAGATAAATGTCATATTAAGGCATGTAAGATATTGTGTCCCACTGTACTATTGCTCATCCTTATTGCAACGTAACTAACTTGTAATGTTCACCTGAAACCTCTCTGCAGTTTTCTCCTCACCCTTTCTGAGGAAAGAATACATAGAAGGCAGTGCTACATCAACCCCCCACAAAACTATCATTCCATCTTCTTCCATTTCCAAACCAATCACAGTTAAACCACTTGGAGGTGGTGTCACACAAGCTCCAGTTCTTTTCCAAATTCTACAGAAACATGGAAACAACTGGGTATGTATTTGAATTATAAAAAGGAGCACAAGGTTTCTGAAAGACATTTGAAGAAAAGTAATCATCTACCTTGACTACAATTTTTTTGTTCATATTGGGGATTTCCTAACATTCCTAACAACAAGTTATTATTTGACCAGGACAGCCAAATTTTTTTTCATGTATCTCCTGAATTTCTGTTTTGTAGGTTCTCTTACAAAACCTCCAGAACAGTTTTCATTGATTCAGGGGAAGCTATGAAGAGAAATTCATGCAGCACTAAAGAGACCGGTATAATTCAACCCTACTTAATGCAGTATGACTTCGTTTCCATCAGTGTTTGCAATTCTAGCTGTTTAATGAAAGGGTGTCAGCAGAACAGAGGCACTGTGCAATCACACAGCTCAAAGAAAAAAACAACTGTTACTCATGTAAAAGGCCTAAAGTGGGATGCAGCTTTGGAACAGGCAGATGCTTTTTAGTAACTTGCTTTCAGAGGAGAGCTGTGCGTGATATTTAACGTCTGCATTGCTACTGTAATTGCTCTCTATCCACTGTTGGAAGTCCACCTGCTACCCATGAATTGAAGGGAAAAACGTGTGCCTATATACTGACAATAGAAACATGATGGCTCAGCACATATTTTAGTATGCACTGCAAATATGTGAATACAAAAGGTATTCACGCACCACATGATACTCCAGAATAAATATCAAAGTCTGCTCATTACTGGTTTTAATACTTACTCATCACTCCCTTTCTCTCTGCACACAGAATCAGAGGTGTAACCCAGGACTTGTTTTCCCAAGGTCTCTCCCTGTCAACGCACAGTTGTTCTGTACAATGAATTTTCATGTGTTTTGTTCCATATAGCTTAAAGTTCAAAGCCATGAAACAGTTCTATCCCAAGGATGGCCAAATTCAGGCCCCTGAAGCACTTCTGAGACTTGAGACCACTTTTGAGGATAAGTAACAAAAAAAGAAGAAAAAAAGAGAGCCAGGGAAAAGGCTGTACACTTGTATCTTCAAAGAGAGACCGAGATTGCTACAAATACCACAAGTTATTTATGGCGTGTGAAATGCAACAGAGGCATTCCTAACAAAAGACATCAAGCCTGGCCTGTGCCATGGTACTTGCACAGCAGTGGAGAAAGCTCTTTCACGGGACAGGCTCCAAAGATGACTTATCTAAACAAGCACAGTCCAATCAATAGCCCCCAGGCTGACTTCAGCCCACCACTTTCACTCAAAGACTCAACAAGCTCTGAATCCTTTCTCCTGCATCTACTCACAGCACGGAAAGGAGCGCTGGGTTTGCTTCCAACGGGGAGAAAAGGGGGATGTGGAGGACTGGCATCCTGCCCTCCCTCAGACTGAACATACATTTTGCACAGTGTCTGGGTATAGGCAGCCTTTCCTTCCTCTATTTTGTTGACTTCTTGGCTCAGACTCGCCCCAGGGCTGCCAGAGCTTGCACAGGACTAAGAGGGAAAGAAGGCAGGAGGTGGAGAGTAGGCAAGGAGGAAGCCGCAACAAGTGCCTCACAGCAGAAGAAAGAGATGGAAGAAGTAGTTTAAGGCTTTGTTACACACCAGTGTGGCCAGAGGATACCACAGCCGTCTTCCTCCTCCCTCTCCTTATGTCCCTCTGCCATGCACTTGTTCTGTCCCAGAGCCTGGCAAAAAGTCGGATCACAGGAGAATCTTCTCACATTTTAAAATACATTTTCTTCAAACCATGTCAACCTCTGCCCCTAAACCACGAAAAAAACCCAATCTAGAACAAAAATCACTGAGGAATTCGCATCAAAAGATAGACACATTAACCCTTAGTTGAAATGTTCCAGGCAGCTTTTGGATAAAAGATGTTTCTAGGCCTTGTCTGCAGAGCCATTGTGCTCCCCGTGTGGGGAGATTTTAACTTAGCCCTAGGAAAGCAGAGCCATGTACTACAAGACACTTAAGAGTCCAGACTTCCATTCTTGCCTACAAATTAGAAGTACACTCCTCAAAATAATCAACCTAAACACAGTTGCCAAAGCAGGTACATCTAGCATGGCCAAGCAATACATTTAGATGATTACAGTTTAAAAACTAAAATCCAAAGATAATACATTTTTTTCTTCTTCCTATTCCAAACATTCCTAGTCATACCAGTTTCAGAGACTATTTCTGTACTACTCTTGTTCATAAACAGTAACACATAAAAAAATTAAGCTTTCCCCCTCCTCTATCATATCCAATTCAATTGCATTCATTAAATTTCATTATATCTACATCATTTAATTTAGGTCAACATGTCAAAGTAACCTAGGATCATGTTTACTTTAAGTCAGCCAGCATTACTCTCCTACCTGAACAGCCCATTTCAGACTCAGTGACAGAATTGCCCTCCACTTCCTCCACACTCCATGAAGGAAAAAGCAGGGAACTACACTAGAATTAAAAAAAAAAAAACCACTGCAATGCTAACAGCATACTAAGCTTCTGTACAATGCATATTACACAAGGACACAACAGCATAGGGGGAAGAATTTCTAGCAGTAAGTTAATTGTTATTTAATGAGTGCATTAGTAATTTCAAATGTAATACAGTGTATCTTTCATTTTTTGAGGTTTTCTTTTTTTTTGAGTCTGCAGAGATAAAACCTTGTTTCACAGAGGCAGCAGAAGACTCCTACTGCAGAGAAGTATCCATCTCCATTTCCCCATCTTTTCCTGGGATCCCAACGACAATAGCTGCACTTCACACTAGTGTCTGCACAGTATGGACCCACACATGTCACAAACACATCCAGATTTCTCCATCTGATGTATTTTAATACAAGCCTTAAGAACATCTACATTATGTCATCTCAAAACATTACACTGTGTTCCAAAACATGCAGTATTTGGGTTCCAGCTGAAAAGTAACATTACAGCACCCAAGCAAAGAGGCTGGATGTTAACTCCCAGAGTAAAGCTGGGAAGGAGGGGCTGGACAGCATCACCTACCCGCAGTGCTCTAAGGGAATGCTTTACCTGTGTAAAATCTAGGAACAAAAATGCAACATTGACCTCTTTCCTGTTGTGTATCATGAAGAAAAAACTAGTACCAGAAATGACAAGTAATCTACTAAAAATTTCTTTAAGCAATGCATTTAGGTTGGGATTATGCATCACTGACATGAAGTAGAAAAAAATAATAGACTACTGCCTTGAGCACCCAAACTAAAGAACAGAGGAGGGGAAGGGAGACTTGGGAGACAATTAAAAAAAAAAAAAAANAAAAAAAAAAAAAAAAAAAAAAGAGAGAGAGAAGTAGAAAAAGCCTTCCCATCTCTGGAAGGCTTCACTGACACACGTCACTTTAACACTAATGCAGCTCAGCACTCTTCTATTACACTGCTATTTTGAGTCCAAACTTGTGCTCTGCCCAGAAAGGGACAACATGAGCAGAAGTCATTTACACTAAGCAAGCATGCAAAGGACAAGCAGCCTTCAGCTATCTTACATTTTACAAAAGAGGGAAAAATTTGTCCATGTCAGAAATGAGAGGAGTAGGGGGGACTAAGAAGCCAGGCAAATTATTCATCCATACAGGGCAGGACAGCCTGTGAGGGGGATAAACTTGGAGACAATCATTCTAAGGCTTTTACTATAGATTTATTGCATGAACTCGGGCAGTTAGCTCCTGGTGTTTTGTTTTTCTTATCAACAAAAACAGGGATAAAGCCAGCATTTGCTAAAATAAGAATATACAGTTGTTTCAACACAGACAACAAGCATAATTTAGATTCTGAAAATTATTGTTGAGTTCTGTGAAACTCAGGGAATCCTAAACTGGAAACATTATACACATGACAAGCAAGTCTTTGTGTAATAATCACATCTGTGTCACTACTTCATAGGGTTTTGACCTTGTGCTAGAAAAGTTACAAACATGTTTTGACTTCTAAAAGTGACATATGCACTGCAGAACTGCCTGTTACAAACCACAACAATATTAAACTGTCTCTCTGTGTATCCATCCTCCTCCAAAGCCAGCACAAGGCTTAATTTTCCAGCTTCTTTTTCTCTTTGCTATTGATGTTCGTTCTCTCCCTCTCAAGACCCCTTATTTAACCTTGCAGGCAAAAGGAAAAAAGTTAATGCAACTTCTATAAACTGAGAGCATTTTGAGTTACTCAAGGTGACTCATTTTCCATGAATTTAAAACAAAGTCTTAGTCAAGTGACAGATGGGAGAAAGCAGTAAAAGCCCTGCATTAAAGTCCAAGTGCCTGGCTCTCCCCACCTCCTAAATGACTGCCATGGGGTGCACATTAATGGCTTATCTGCATAAGTTATTCACCAACCTGACAAAGCTTTCTTGCAGCTCTCTTCATTTCTTTCCTTCGTTTTATCGTCTTCTTCAGCCTCTCCTTCCCCACAAAGTCTTTTCTCTTTTCCCCCATTTTCTCCAATGCTTTTCTTCTTTCTAAACCATTTTCTTCCCTTCTCTGTCTCCACCCTTTCTGAGGTTCTGTCCCCTTATCTCCTTTTCTTCATTTCTGCATCAATTTCATCCCCACTGCCAGATGAAGTTCCTAGAATTGCTCAGGAGCAGACTTTGCCCCTTTTGTCTGCCTGCAGAGGAGGGAGCTTTGCAGCTGGAGAATGTGCAAGTGGTGCATTCTTGCCCGTGCCCTTTGCTTGATTTGCCCTTACATCTGGGCTCCAGCAGCCAGCTGAAAGCAACCAGATCCTTGCCCAGGCCACACCAAATGTTCTTGGGACACCCCAGCTGAAAAACATCTACAGAATTACTCATCAGACACTTCAAAACACCAAAAAATTGCTAAAAAAGGAGACTACTTGCAAATAATGTGGGCCTTACACTTGAGCAAGTAAGGGATGTCATACAGGATATAAATTAAAGGTAAGTTTTTGAGTGTAGGTTCATGAACAAGGTTCAAAGGTAAACTACAAATATAAACAAGTTATTTAATATTTCCACACTGTACAAGGTTGTTAACATTCTAAATATGCCTGTCAAGTTGTCTGCCCTGAGCAAACCCTAACTCATCTCAAATGCAAAGGCCTGCCATAACAGAGCTACCAGCTCCAGACTGCAGGTGATACTCCCTCATGCTGGTGTCATGAACAAACTCTCTCAACCACTAGAACAGGATGAGGCTTCCTCTGTATGCACATACTCTTAAGATTACTGCCTCAGTTTGGGGTTTTTTTGCAGGGAAATAGACAAAAAAATCTAGCAGGTGGTGTGAAGTCACTGCATGTACACCTAGGTACCAGCACACAGAGTCTATTTTGTGTACAACACCGTGATAGACTCACTGCCTTTATAAATGCATTACTTGGGTTCACCCTGGACTAACAGCACATCTTCAGAAGAAAGGAGTCTTTCACAGTCCAGTGTCTGTCTTTGAAGTAGCTCAGGTAACACTGTACCTTCTCAGCAGATGAGGTTTTCAGTGTTATTTCATTCAGAACATGGAAGCCCAATCACATAAGGAGCAAAGGCCATACAGAGGAGGCACAGTCAAATTTCTGTTATCATTATCCAGGTACCAAGGCAGTGGGTGCTCCCTGTGAGGCTGGAAACCACACACATTACTCTTCTTGACAGACTACAACACACTACTGGAGTCACAAAACAGTTTAGTACCCACACAAAACTAGAAATATACAACCACAATATAAAAAGAGATGTTATTATTTGTAAAGTACATACCACATAAAATACACATTGGAAACTAAGGGGATTTATTCTTTCAGGGAGGAATTATGGTGGCCCCAGGTAAAGTAAGAAGGAGAGGAACCCATATTGTGCAGAAGAGAGAGCCGTGTAATCCAGCCCTCCAAGTGAGAGAGACAGCCAGTACTGAGGGATCGGACATCACGACTCTCTGTGCCTGGCTGCAGTGGGATGGAAAGAAACCTCTGCCAAAAAAAAGACACGTGGAGCAACAGCCCAATTCCAGACTGCTATTAACTTGTTTAACGATGGAAGAGAGATGAGGAGCAAGACCTGCCACAGCTCTTTTATAAAAATAATGTCACAATACTTTATGTAAAGGATGAGCACTGCAGCCAGCAGTACTTAGCCAAATTAATTGAGATCTGGAAATAATAGTATAACATGAAGTTTAGTACTAGCTAAGCAGTTAGCAAGCTGATTTCTAGGAGCACTGACTGGCCCATCCCCATTTCAAAAACTTCCAGTAAAATACTGCTGCAGTGACAGACACAAATGAAGCAACATATTAATTTCCCTTTCTTCTGCACAGCTATTCAGCTTTCCTGGGCAGTGGTAGCAAGTGTTCATAAAGCAACTTTCAAACAAGTGTTTTCTATTAGAAGAGACAAAGAATTTCCCATCAAAGTTTCAAAATACAATAAATTATTTACCTTCTAGATGATGCTGATCTATTTCACCAGCTAGCTTGGTGAATTGCCATTTCTACTTGAAAGCTTAAAGACGCAATGGAAACAACCTGAAGTACAGCCATACACCATTAACATCTGATAGTGCCACTCCTTCCACCTGCTAAAGAGTTGGGTAATTAATGTAGAATGTGTTACTTCTGCCAAAACACTGCAGTTACTACCCCCTACCAGCAAGACACACACATATATTCCACCTTCAATCTCTGTTTCCACTTTTTATCTTTCAGGGCACTGCAGAAGTTCCTCTCTTATACAACACCAAATGACACACATCCTTACTTCTGCCAACTCATTTTTCCTGATTATAATGGCACCTTTTTCTTTTTACAAACAGATTTGTGTGCTGAACACTAGCAACTGTTTTTCCCTATTAAATGAATAAATGAGTGAAAGTAAAGGTGAAGGACACAAAAGAAGAAGCAATCTTTACGACGACAGTAAAGAGCTAAAAGACTCAACACTTTTCTCTTAGATAGTTTAGAGATTTGATCCCTATGCTCTTACTGAACTGAAGGGTTGCACCTAGAGCAGGTGCTGTTCAAATGTTACCAGCAGAAGTCCAGCTGCAATTCAATATAGGACATACACAAAAGCAGTACCAGAAGGCTTAATTCTTAACTCTTTACACGTAATTCTTTACACATTACAAGTTTATGCTTTCCCTCCTTTGTAGGTGCCAGTTATCTGCAGACTCTTGACAGCAGCTGAGCAACTTTCAGGACACTCCAACACAAGCCAGATTTAGTATGGAATATAAGGTGCTGATACATCCAGAGCAAGATGTGACGAGAACCGACAGATACTCACTGGATACACCCAGTTTTTCTTTTCTGTGAGAATATTCACTTCTGGTACAAAAAGTCAGTTGAAGTTCAGCCAGAAATTTCGGGTTCTGTGGGACTTTTTTACAACAGCAACACAACAGCTTTACTGTAATGACTGTGCCATCCCAGCACCCCTGAGTGCAAGGCATAGATGCTAGAGGGAACCCTAACACACCTCAACAGACCGGCCACCCTGGCATTCAGTGTTACAGATCCAGAGGCAGCAATCACTGCCCAGGACAGAACACCACAGCTCCACCTGGCCGCCCCAAAACTGCAACCCTGGTTACACCTGCCAAGATACAATAGTTAATTCTGCTCAGTCTAGCTGATGTAGGCAGAAAAGATTTAACCCTGAAGGGAACAGCTTTGTACTCCATCATGAAACCTCAGCACAATGCATTTTGTAAAACTTTGCCTTTCAGAGGCAACTTTACTGGCAACTCGAAAAAGTATGGTAAAAAGACGGTAACTTCATTACGTTCCCCAGAGCCATACATATTCAACACAGCAAGCAACTCAGACTTCAGAACCATTGTGCCTGCTGCTGAATAAAACACATCTGGAAGTCCCTAAGTGATCCCACTGAGCGGTATAACTGAAACCAGAATTTGGTCTGGCATCTTCAAATCTTAACTTCAGAATCTTTAAAAGACCATCTTTTCAGATCTGACTGTATTTGCCTCAGATAATGAATCAAAAGGCCTGATGAAATCCAGCACCAGTGTGTTTCATCAGTCAACAGGAAGTCTCGCAGAAGATTCAAAGAAGTGGCAGATGATTTTTGTCACCCTACAACTGAAGTCTTGATGTTTTAAAGGCAGATTGAATAAAATACAATGTGAATACACGAGGAGTGATTAAATGCTATATTCTTAAGATAGTATTATAAGATTTGTTAGCAACACATTAAAAACACCACTCTCATCTAAGGAAACAGACCATGGCTTTCAGATTTGCCTCATCAATTTAATTCTGTTTTGTTTCTGCATTCTTGCAGCAAAGACACAGTAGAGTAAAACATACTTCTAACAGAACTTCATTTATAATACTTCAAGATGCAACGAGTACAATAGTTTAGCTGGTACCTGATGTGAAATATACCCTCTTCGGGGACAACTATTCAGCATAGTGTCTGGTTAGAGCCCATGCCAACCACGATGGTTCCTTGAAGGTTTCCACCAAAACTCCATCAGTGTAGTGCATCCTGTTTGATAATGGGCCAAATTCTGATCTCTGTGCCCAGCAGGCAGGACCACGCAGATCTGCTGGTGGTGCAGTTGTACGGATGCGTTGGGATTTGACAAGGGCTGATAGCAAGTACAACATTTGTGGGAAGTCAGGAGAGACACATAACTTCTTCTAAGCTTTCTGTAAGTTGACTGTAAAACCACTTCAAATCTAGTGACGTAAAGAAAACAACTCACATTTGGTGTACAGATAACTACGAACTGTGAACTGGCTGCTGTCCCTAAGCACAGCAGTCGCTTTAGCACAGCTGTCCATTTGTACTGGGCAAGAGCCCTCAGAAGATGGGAAATGCCCACCAACTTTATGGCAACACAGTTGCAGAATTACTTCCTGTTTTGTGCAGAGAGAATGTATTACAGCTAGGCACTGCCGTGGGGTAAACTTTGATGAGTGATGACCTTTCACTTACAACTTTCCCTCTACTTCGTGAGCTGTATTGTCTGAAAAACTAGAAAAGGAAAATATTTATCTGAATTAAATGATTCACAGAAATGATATGCTTAATCATCTAAAGAGTCATGTAATGCCCGTGACACGTATCTTTAAGTCCAAAGGAATCTTAATACCGAAATGGCTAATAAATTACTCATAAATGCCTAGTGATTTGAAAAGGCTAGTGGATAGTTCACTGTGAACCCTAACAATTTCCCATCTATGCCTGTCAGCTGAGGGCTTAGGAACAACTACGTAAGGAGAGGAGAAAATACACTTAAAATAGTGTACTAACAGTTTACAGCCCTGTTGTGCTGTTCCACTGATGGAGAGACACGGGGCCTGAAGCCTCACGCAATGCATTTTAAAAGCGAATTCTAGTAGGAAGAACAGGGTCTGTGTTTCCGTGGCATTTTAGGCTTCTGGCGTGGGGTTTCCAGTGGAAATCACCGGAGCGCACACGCCTCTCGGTATCGATGGTGACACCCGGGCTGTGCAGGACCGATACCTCACGTGGCTGTCACACACCAGGGATCCGCGCCCGTCCCGGCCCCGAGCACCCGCGCCTGTCCCGGCACCGGCTGGGCGCTCCCCGGCGTTCACTTATCCGCCACTGCAAAGCTCAGCCAAAGGGAAAGAAAACCGGCGATAGCCAAAGGACGATGCCGGGCCGCCGGCGAGGGCTGTCAGCCCGGCCGTAGCACGGGCGCGGGGAGGCGCGGAGCGGAGCNCGGCTGCTGCGAGACGGCTGCGTACCGAGGGGGATACGGGGGCCCCGGGGGCTCCGGGAGGGAGCCCGAGCCGGGCCAGCGCAGCTACACCGCTTTCCGTGCGTGTGGTCACCAAAGGATGCTCTCCCGGCAAGGCTGCGGGTGGGTTCGGCAGAGGAAGAGCTACTCTTGGTATTAACCAGTTGCCAAGGTGGGAACCCCGACTCACGGGATGAAACCGAAGTGGTCTCCAGGTTTCATTAAAATCAACTCTTTAGTCTTCGCCACCGTTCAAGGAGCTCTTAGAAAGCATCCTCCAAGCACCACGGAGACCCTACACAGATCAAGGCTGGATGTCTCCCAGTCCTGCCAGCTGGAATGGCATCCCTCTCTCTTCACCGTGGAAAACTCAGCCGATCCACAATTAAGTTTAGCCATTTAAGCCCACAGAAGTTACACAATAGTCACAGCTCTCCCAGCCCCCAGCAGAGCGTTCATACCTTCTGTTAGTAGGAATACAGATTTGTGCCTTAACACTAAATCTGCAATGTGGAGAATATAGGATTGCTCTGAGAGCTGTGTCTTAATTTTTCGTGATAATACTTATATTCTCCTCTGTAATGTAGAGTTTTCCTTATTCAGTTAAACTGGTAGGCGTGGGAAAGGAGGTAACCATGAGAGATAACACATCTGAGCACATGGCAATCCCTGTAAGAAAAGATTGAAATAAAACCCGAGGAACTTCAGGTGTAATCCCTGAAGGACAGTGCTGCTGTACACTTGTGAGGGCAACAGCTGAAGCTGCAAAGGTGCTAAAATAAGAAAACCCAACAGAGTCGGTTAACATTTAGATAGACTTTGTATTAGGGAATTATGCATTGCAAGAACTCCTGGCTTACATCCTCCCCGAGAAGCACTGTCCGTGTTTTGAGGTAGCTGGCTCTAAGACATGGCAGGTTGCAGTGTGCTACGAATTCACTGCAGCCTCCGCATGGCCCCCAGTTCTCTCCTTCAAGCTTACTGAAGACACCAAAGGCAGCAATGGTAACAGAGTTTAAGAACGGCTCTGCAAAGGAAATGTTTCCCCATAAGGTGATTTATCTGAAGTGTGTTCCCGAACTGGCTTAAAAAAATTAAGTATTCTAGTCTAGCCATTTCTACCAGGCAACAGGTGTTACATTGCAATATCTGGAGATGACATTTGTTTGAAGCTAAAGCTCAGCAAGAAAATACTTCTGAATTGGAAAAATTTTCTTGAGAAATTTGACACAAAAAGCTACTGTGAGATGGAAAAGGAGACCCCATTCATTCTGCAAACAATCCATGTAAGACTCCTTTTAGGAATGCAGGCTGATGTTGCAAAGAAACAAAAAAGAAGAGTAAGTAGCCTCAGAGACTAGGAAAGCATTCTGCCTCAACACAAGGATGTAATTTAGGATAAATTTGACTGCAATTTATTGCAGGCAGCAAAGAAAATACACATTGCATATGTGAGAAAGAATAAGGAAAATGAATGGTTTCTTCCATTCAGTATGTGCATGTACATTCTAGAAAATGATTTTAAGAAAATCATCACCATAACCCAGGTCAGAAATGTCCAGCCATCCCTGCCTTTGGGCACAGCACTGTTGTTCCTGCTCAGATGTGGTCAGCTCTGTGGTCAGGCAATAGCAGCCTGTGCTCCACAATACTTCTCCCTTCACAACTGCACATGGGCAAGCTGGGGTTGAGTGAATATGCAGATACTTGTCAGTGAGCGTTTGGCTGCTGAAATCTATTAGTAAACATCAAGAAATAAAAGAGCCAGCTGTTTATACGCCACAAACATTTTCAAGCCTTCAGGGAAGCAAGAAATATCCACAAATACTGAAATAATGAGCAAAAAAAGGCAGTTGGATTAAATATAATGCATTCTTTATTATCTTCCTCGTAAGTAAACATTCAGTGATAGTCTAGGAAAGAACCTCTGTCAAAGACAAGCTGAGTCTCTCAAATTGTCACACACAGTGCAAAAGAAGTGTCCAGGATTTTACGTGCATGTGGTTGTTAACCAAAAAACCATTATGCAAGAGTAATTATTTGGGTTTGTTTCACGGTTCTTCTGTATTTCAGAAGTTCTTTGGTTTTCACATTTTGGTTAGTTGTTACAGAAGGCCACTGCACTCTCTAAGAGGCCTTCCATTTGATTTTGGGTACCCCATAGTGTGGTTCTTCTAAAAAAAGTATATATGCTATATGCTGTTAATTCTCCACCTTTAAAAAAACTGTTACCTTGATAAACACTTATTTAGCATTAGTAAAATAGCAGCAACAGCAGAGTTGTAACTTTGGATAGTCAATAAGTCCTGGACTAGAGATTTGGATTTACAGAAACAAGTAATTCTTATAGCATAAGTTTGAAGTCTGTTCCCAGTACTGCTTAAGTCTGATCCCGAGAGATGGATGATTGTAGCATCACTGATGGAGAGCAATTTCAGCACAGCATATAATCGCTGGCAGTAACTGTTTGGACTGGGTTTCCAACTCAAAGTTGGCTTTGGATCGGGAACACTTTTTTTTCAAAATTCAAGAATGTTTGGAAAAATTCTGTTTTAGTACCACTGCTAATCAGAAGCAAAACCCTTCAATTTGCAGTTGCATTAAATAGCAAGGCCATATGAGTCTTTTCTCTGTTTAGCAAGAGCATGAAAACTAATTTTTTTTCACAACTGTGTGTGAGCTCGAATAGACAATAGTTCCACTTTTTCACAAATGCATCAAAGAATTGGCCCCATTTCCCCCAGTGGCCATTTCCCCCAGGCTTATAGCAAAACAAAAGATAGTAACACTCTGTTTAGGTTTGCTTCTTTAGCATGTTTGGTAATCCAACATTTCTAGAACTTCCTTTTGAAGCAAATCACAGAAATCTGTCATTTTATATATCTGTACTGGCAAATTTACCTAATATACATCATTTTTCTAATGCAGAGATCCAGCTTTGTTATCTGGGGATTCTAGTTCATGGCAACAGGTTACTCAGGAGCGTGAGTGTTTGAACGTTTTACCTAAGTTTTCTTTGTCCCTGAAATGGTCATTAATTTGATTAGTGAAAAAAGTATTGTTTTTCCTACACCGTTAAGCTGGTGCACACAAACGTTTAAGGCAAACAATTTTCACTGAGGTAACACCTCCTCCCACCGCTGCCTCTTCTGCCCCTGAGTACAAATGCATTTCGGTCCTATTGTCAGCACACTAACTGCAAAAATGAAACTAATTGCTGTGGTTTTTATTCATCTGAGCTGCAAAACCCCCGAAACTTACTGTATAGTGTAGCTTCATTTTCTCTTGGGCTTTGAATTTTTCCTGTTGTGCAACATAATGAATCGTCTTTAGCTTCTAGTACAGTTGTCACTAAATGCTGATGCAGATGTTTGCTGCGCAGATGTTTGCCAACAAAATGTTAGGAATCTCCATCACTACTAATAGCACCAGAAGGCTGACTCCTTTAATGTAATTCTAAATGCAAGTGCCTTTTGCATTGGTCCAGTAATTCAGAATCTTTTAAGACCTCACTATTCACTTCCCAGCAAATTGCCACGCCACCTGATTTGTTACAAATGCAACAAAATGTTACATTGCACAATCTTTGGTGTCTATGCCACCTGCGGAACATGACATCCAACCTGCTCACAGGCACCTGCCCTTCATGGGCCAGCCATGGTTGCTCTGGAAGAGAGTTCAGCCTGCCCAGGCAGAGCGCCCCCCACGGCACTGAGGAGAGCTTCCTCCCTCCACAGCTGATGCCTGCACTGCGTCTGCGTTGCTTCATGTCACAGTGCATGAACTCACTAAATTCGAGGTGATACATCTCTTTGAAGTTTAATGTGCCATAGCACAAGATAGCAGTAGAAGGAAATGAAAACCTGCAAACACAAAAGATCTCCAATGTTTAAATTAAAAACTGCAGAAGTAATAACTCTTGCACATGCCTTCAATATCTACACATATAGACTCGCTTTTCTGCAAAGGTTACACTCTGTAAAAATGGGTTTATAGCATAAAGGACATTTCACAAGAGAAGTTTCCAGCCCATCATCTACCCTTTCTCTAAGGGCCCAGGTTGGGTGTAGCTGCCTGTGGAGAAGCATCATTGGCATCAGTAGGGCTATTTTTAAAAGGCAAGTAAGAGGGTCACAGGGTGACTCTAAATATTTCAAGCTTCATGCTATCACCTACTCTGTGTATGCATATAAATTTAACTATTTCTGCTAGATTTGTAAAAATGTAGGCTTATCACTGAAGAGCTACAACTGCCAGATCTGAGTGGAACTGTTTTTATTAATCAATTAACACATGTGTGTCTTTAATGAATCAGGATCAAGTTGGTAGTTAAATGTAAATCTCAAACACTGGGCAAACATTATCATTTTTATAAAGTCTTAGTACTAGAAAACACACTGCTTGTGGAAAACGGGTCTTGTCATTATTTTACATGTTCAGCTAGGTCAGAATGTCTTTCTTTAATTACTGAATACCAAATCTGACCTCATATTTAGTCACAATGCCAAGAGAGAATTCTAGTCCTTCTAGAGTGTTAAATGTAAGAAGCTGAGAAGAATAGAACTCTGCAGGGTTAAAAAAAAACTTCTATATTTAAAGGCCACCAAAGTATTCAAGTACACAATTTAAATGAAAACAAAGATATACACATATTTAATGGTATCTCTGACCAGGGCATGCAATCACATAAGTAGCCAGAAAAATCCAGTATGTCTTTTGGATCTAACTTCATTCATGCTTTGAACTCTAGAGATAAGCTCCTCTCCCATCCCAATACCCTTAAATTTAATACTACAAGAAATATTTATTCATCCAAATCAGGTTTTTTTGGGTAATGTGTCTTTGTTTCATGAATAGGCATAAAATTTACTGCCAGTTTTTATATGGCAATATTAGCATGGTCTTAAACTTGTATAATTTTACATGCAAAGAGGGAACTACCTAATGGTTGAGGCAATAGTATGGACATTTGCATTGATTCCTATTCTGCAGAATTTATCTTCTCTATCTGTCTTTCCTCTAGAAGATGGGAAAAACTATATCCTCACCATGGATGTAGTATAAAGGGGTTCAAATATTTAGTTCACAAGGTCCAAAAGGGTAACTGGGCTAGCTGTGGCTGTATGTAAATATTTGCAAGAACAAAAATAAATAATACCAATTTAAAGCTATTTATCAGTCTCATTTAGAGCTGGAGTTTCACGAAGAATTTCCATCTAAATATTGTATTCCATTTTCTGATCAGCTGTATAATTCACATTAATCATTCTCCCAATAAACCGTTTCAATACTTGCCCCTTTACTATGAAAAAAGTGCAAGAACAGTGTTGTTCATAAAGCATCGAACACTGCATTTGGAACAGCATTATAAATACCTAGCTGGAACATTAAAAACCTGAAGTTCTTTTCACTTCAGCTGTGGAAATGTAAACCCTTGAATTTGTGACAGCTGTATTAGCCTCTTAGGAGAAGATTCACACATGGATTTAAGCATCTTTATGGAGCAGAAGCATTACTCAGTGATTCACAAGACACTCATCCTGTAAGTGCTCAGGCACTCACAGGACTACAGACATCGTTAAATACAGAACGCTTTTCTTAAGTGAGCAGAAAATAGCAAGTTTGGTGTTTAAACTTTTCTCTCTACAAAGCTGTTAAGAATTCTCAAGCATGGCAGCACACAACACTACAGCCCTTCTAAGACTCATTTTTCACATCCTCTCCCTGCTGAGTCATCAGATTCATTTTAGAAATTCTCATAAAATTCTAACATGGAAGCTGCAAGGAAAATCATGTCAAATCAATTTCAAGTTTGTCTTAATCACTGGATGATTGATACGTTCTCAATTTCAAAATACAACTCCATTATCAATTACATTAAACATACACTGGTGAGAGGCTCCATTTGGTATGACTGATGGAATGTCATGCATGGTTTAATTGTGACACCAACCCACTTGTAAATAGACTGAGGTCCATTGTCACAAAAAAGGTATCTGTCATATTTTGCATTGGTGAGAGTGCACATAATCACCAATTAAACTACAGCTCAAGCAGCCTTTTCCCTTTTAAAGTAGAAATTCTCCGTTCCATGTAGCACTTGACAAGTGTGCATCATTAGAACCACCTCTTTAGTTTGAAAAATTGGCAGAAAATTTACATATAAAATAGCAGAAGCTTAAGGTAATTCTGTGTGATCACAGTCTTAATTTAGGAGTATTCAGAGCAGCTTGAAACTTCTAGTAAGTGCTTCACCTGCACATTTTTCTCTGTACTTATAGATGATACTAAAGGCAAAATTTATTGTCTTCATGCTTTTAATTCTCACTTTCATGTCCCATACCTCCATAGCACATACTCTTCTTTCACAGTAAGCATATTTTACCATTTGTGGAAGTCAACCAGGTCAAGATCCTGACCTTTCCATTTTTAAATGCTGTTTTTCCATGATACTCTATACAAAGTGTACTTGGCATTGAGGATTGCATTCCAGGAGCCTTCTTTTTCTTTTCTAAACACAAAGTCTGCTTGATTTTTCTACTGCTTGAAATGATTAATAGGATGGATCTTGTGACCTCTAAATTTCCTTTAAAAATGCATTTGGCCTGCTACTTCACAGGTAAAAATTCCCAATGGAAAAGAACTGGGGTGAGAACTGAATGCAAACGTAATTGAATGGGTAAGCCTCTTGGGTGAAAGCTGGATGCTTTGTCATATTTTCCTTTTTCAAAAGCAGATGTTGCACAAATGTTTTTTCCTTCATGAAAATGCAGAGCACATAGACGATAAGATCTATGGTATAAAACAATAAACAGCAAAACCAGCCAACCTGACTTTACTTCTGCCAAACCTCTTGGGCACTGCATATACACAAAGAGTCAACTCTTTTGAAAAAGCAGACATTACCATAACCAAGAACAAAGCAGGCAATGGAAGTAAGGCAGAAAGCCCAGTACATATTTCAGTCATTTTTATAAAGGTAGACACAGGTTTTAATAGAGTACAGGTCCAGTTTAAAGCAGTAGGAAGTAAAGGCTGAACCTACTACTGCCCCTTTTTTGTGGTAGTTTGTTGGGGTGCAGAAACATGCTTATAGCAATGTACTGCTGCCAGGGTGGTAAACGGCTGCTGGAGACTGGAAATCCTGCACAGATGAATGGGAGTGAAAAGGATAAATGTACCGGACGTGATTCAGTACTTTCCTTTGTGAGAAAAGAACTTTTCTTCCTTTCTTGCTCCATTGGACAAAAAAAAAAAAAGAAGGAAGAGTAGATGCTGGAGTTTGTAGTCAGAGCACTCAGCTTGTGGAAGAGATTGATCAGAGAATGCATCCACCAGCTTGCACACCCCTAAATACAGCCAAGAACTTCAGTGAGTGGCCTCTGCCCTTATCTTTGCCTTCCTCCCACCACCCTGCCTGCACAGGGGGAGGAGTTGTCCTCAAATGTCACAGGAAAAGCAGAGGCCTTTCCTCTGCTCCCTCGTAGACTCTTGTTCTACTGCTGTGCTGGAAAAGTGAGTAAGGAGCCACAGCAGCAGCTCTGTGCAATCTTGTCCCTACCACAAACACTCACACTCTGGCTCTTAAAGCCTGCTCCTTGAAGTGGAAACGTGGTCACATCATGTGGCTTTGGGGTAAGTTTTGTTCTCTATTTCTACTCTTGCCTCTCACAGAAAGTGACTGAAATCACTTTTGGTTTCGCTACATGCACAAACGCTCACAGTGGATACAAATCTCCTCACTCGCTTTGCCACCAAAATACAGAAAGATTTAAGATGTCTCCTACAACCCCTCTGAAATCTCTTCTGGACACAATAGAACACTATTGCCAGAGCTGATTTAGTTGTGGAAAACACTCAGATTGATGTAATCTGGCTCTCTATAAAACATCCAGAGACCTGAATTTTCCAAGTTAGAAGACTCTTGGGCCCACTCCCACTTCTGAGTCAGAAGAGTTGAACAAAGTGCTACACTATAAACATGTGTCAGAAAAAAAATGTAAACAGGCATTCTGAAGTTTACTTTCTAGAGGTTTAGTTTTTCTAAAATTTGCTGCTTTCTTCTTCACTTACAGGGGAACTTGGGGAATAAGAAAAAAGATGGTCAAATTATCTTCCCTCTGTCCCATTCAGCCACAAACAGGTGAAATACTAAAAACCCTCAACGGATCACACAGATGTACTGGCAGGAGAAAGAGGGGGAAATGTCATCACTGAAATATAAACTCTTTGCCTAGCAGCTGACTGTAATCAGTTTATGTAAGTGAAAATCTGGAGTTTAATCTAGTTCCTGTGACTTTAAGAGCTGCTGCTGGGTCCAATTTGCTTGTACCATGTAAAGTTTGTATGCCCTCGAGCAGTCACTTGATATTTACAGACAGCAATACTAGAATGGCAATAGGTTTACTTTTAATTTAAATTTAGACACAGTATAAATTAAAAATTATTGTATTTTAAACAAAAATCCTCTTCACCTCTCCAGCAACATGACCAATTTGAGGTCAAGCTCAGATTGTAAGTCGTGTAAATGAAAGCAGCAGGTTGTGTGAACATATTCTACACTGGAGATTCAAATGTCTTCTTTCTGACGGATTTCTTGATTCTTTGGAGTGTATCACAGCATCTATAAATAGAAGTTCTAATGCAGTAACAGAGTGTAAAAATATTAATAATATTAGAAAGTGATTTGTTACAAAATGAGAGCACAGATGGGCACCATAGCTACATATCCTATGGAGAGAGCTACTCATGGAGACCAACTGAAAATCTGAACAGGAACTTTTGCCAGCATCAGTCAACGTAAAGTAATTCTGCCCCTCTGACTGTAACAATGACAGGTGCCAAGATATCTCTCATTTTTCTGTACTCATAAATAAACACATTCAACAAGATGGAATAATAAGTTACTCTGCTTAGGGTAACTATATACTTAATGTAACTAGAGAACAGTGTTAAAAACTGGCTTGCAACTGTACACTGAAGCTGTTATCAGATTGTTGATTTTACTTGATAGTAATGATGTATCATGTTATTGAGACTAACTGCATCTCATTAAAGTTCATGGGACTAAATACACCAATTTTACTGGACTCTGACATTTTCCCCTGCATAAGCAAGAAGATTCCAACTAACTTACTGCTGAAGTACATCTTTTACGTGAGGGACAAACTCTCTCCTGAAACGTACACATGTATTCTCACCTAACTTCCATAGATTAATTAATGTGGAAGAGGGGAAAGATGCATACATTACATTTAAGAGAAGATTTTTACAGTAATTACCACCTCTTTTATCTATATGATACCTTTTACTTTACCATCTGTGCAGTGGAACACGGAGCCGCTCATTTCCCCAGGTGCAGAAAATTAAGTTCAAAAGAAGGCCTCCCCTGTTACCTCCTACAGTGGAAACAGTCACCTAGAATGTTCTTGGTCCAGCTTTTGCCTTCAACATGCCATGATAGTAAACCACCTGGTTTTTTTAAACTTACTTACTGCTACCGTTATGCGACAGGTCACCGTAGCATCCGAGCCCAAATGCGGTTCCACTACAAACCCGCTGTCTCATTAGTTCAGAAGGCAACTAACTACTGGGAAGGACTCATGGATGGATCAGAGACAAGCAAACAGAAATTCTTCTACCCACATTTGGAGAGTTGGTGGGACAGGAAAATTGGAAGTACTTTGGCACTACAAGCAGCAGGTAGGGTTCAGAGAAGGTGCCACTTTCATAAACAGTGGTTCTTAAAAGAAGACTACATTCAGAAAGCTGAAAAAAGATGCAACTTGCAATTTGTAACACCTAAAAGAGCACTGAAAACACCAGAAAATACAAGTATTAGTGGCTGCATTAGTGCATTGCCTGGGACTTGATATCGCACATTCACAAAGGCATTACTATGTGTGTATTTCTCCTAGAGCAGGGGGATCAGCAGCCAGATATTCAGATCTAAAAGTCAGTCTCTACCATCAGCATCTGCCTACATGATAAACTCTCCAGGTGACTTTGGCTGCACCTCTGGGTCCATCATTATTAGACTACTGCTCTGTTTTCTGAGCTGCTTCATCTTCCTTAAGGCCATTGTCCTGGTTTGGACAGGTGTCTATTAAGGAAGGCAGGAGTCCCCCTCCCACCCCAGAATGGAAAAATGTAACCCCCTTCCTCCCGAACTATTACAATTTTGAAAATGAGGGGCTTTCAGGCAAAATATATGAGAAATAGGAATAACAGGTCTTTACTTATATATATATATATATGTACAACAAGGCAAAGCAAAAACAACAATAACTACGGCAGTAATAAGCAACAGAAAACCAGACCCCAGTGACAGCCGCCGGGGCTGTCAGGCACTTTCCCCTTTGCCTCAGTGACGGCCACAGCCGGCAGGGGCGCTCCGGAGCGAGCTCGGGGAGCACGGGGGAATGCTGGGCTNTTCTTCAACTTTGGAATAAGACAGTTCTTCCCTGCTCAGCCAGAAGATCTGTGATACTTTGAAACTCCTTTGAGGGATAATAACAAAAACATCAGAGGCCAACATCAGGATTGCTTTTATGACTATTTAATATTTATTTATGACTAATAGCACACCAGTAATTATAGTTCCCTGAATTCCCAGTTTAACATGCAGGGACTCCCTGTGTCCTTCAGTGTTGTTTTATGTGGACCCCAACAGTTTAATATTTCTAGGCCCACTTTCTCATCACATTACATTTACACGAAAGTGGAATGATGCATGCAAATCAAACCTAACACATGCCATAAACAAAAAAGGGGATATTACAGTCATTCCCTCCCCATAGATGCACAGTGTAAAGTCCCTCTTTAAAGTTCTATCCTTACCCAGATTTCACTTGGGGGGTGACACTTGAGTTTCTGCCAGCTGATTAGTCACAGGTGGGAGATAGCTCTGTCCCTGTAAATGGTTTCCCACCTATAGTGAAAGTAACAATTAGATGATTAAACAAGAAAGAATATTATTAATCCATTAATCCTAAAAGCCCAATTCACTTGTCATTATTTAGGCCATTTTACATTCTATCTTTTTACCTCAATTTGCCTCATCTTAGGTAAGGAAGCCTTTATGTAGAAAAGATATTTAAGGTCGTAGGATTTGTAAGAGTTCACATCTTTTTTGGGGGGGCAGGGCCAAGGATATCTCCAAGGCTTGGTGTTATGTCGCTTTCCTCCATATACCCTCTGCCTTCTTTTCTTCCTGGACTAAACTCTCTAGTTTTTCTCATCACTGAGAGACCTACCTTTACAATAACATCACCATCTTGGTGTTCCAATTGTGGTGTCAGATGCTCCTGCATCTTTCTGCTGTTTGGCTGGTTACTCTCCTGTTTCATATTTGAGCATCCAATTTCCCTGAAATGCAATGTTTTAGATCTGGACTGAATGTCAAGTAGTGAATTTTGGACCATTTATTAAATGCCTGAATATTCTGGTTTTCTACATCAAAGCACTACAACCCTTCCCTGCAGAGCATCATCTACAAATGTTAATAGACCATCTTTGTTCTATTCTATGTCAGTAGTGAAGAGATTAATTACAGTTAAGCTGAAGACAGCTTTCTCTTGAAATTTCCTTCTATTTTAGCAAGCCAATTGACACCTGACCTTTGGACAGTTTTCAGCTGGTCGTGTACTCAGTTAATGATGATTTCATCTAGATTCTGCTGCCTTAGTCTGTTTATGAGAGTGTCATGTGAGAATGTGTTCTCAGTGTGCCACGTATCTGATATAGCATGATCCTGCTCTGGAAGGTCAGCTGGTCTGTCAAAGAAGAAAATTTCACTGCCTGAATGCAAATACTTTGACGTGTCTATTGCTAAGGCAATTTGGGCTACACAGCACACAGAGAATACAAAAGATGCAACACCCCCAC